>JAJONR010012468.1:0-25991 GCA_029582245.1 Solanum etuberosum | reverse complement strand
AAAAAAAAAAAAAAAAAAAAAAACAAGTAGGTTACTTCATTCTCAAAAAAAAAAAAAAAAAGTTACTTCATTCTCAATAAAAAAACAAAACAAGTAGGTTACTTCATACTTACATGCCTGAAGAAACTATCGGTGGATTCATACACATGTTCAAATTACTTCTGACGGATTGGATGACGGTGCATCCCTGTATATATATATATATTTTTTCACCATATAGAATATGTCACAGCCTTCATTTCACTCTTTATCTTCTACCTCATTGAGCACTAAACCTTAAAACTAACATTCAGGTGTTCAATTTTAGCACGGGGAGAACGATCAGTACAACTGTGGTCGATGGCGAAGTCACTGCCATGGACCATGACCACACTGGTCAGTTTATTTTCTGCGGTGATAGTCAGGTTGCCTGCTTTGTCCCTATTATTCTTCATTGCAGTTTCTAGACCTCTCTGTACCAAGGCTTACTATATTCAGCTTCATTTTTTGCAGGGATGTATTTACACAGTTAGTATGAACTCCCATACAGGTGCACTATCTCGAACTCATCGGAATAGAAGTAGCAGTAAGCATAGATCTGCTGTTACAACTGTTGAATACAGGACATTTTCTCTGCTGGCACGAGGCCCTGTCTTGCTGGCTTTTACTCGTGACGGAAGTTTGTCTTTTTTCAGGTCAAACTGAAATATATGCCTCTCGTCTTGGTTTCTCTTTCGTCTGATTTTCTTTTTTCTAGTCATACTGAAAGTATTCTGGGCTTGCAGCGTCTCTTTGGAGATGAAAGGTTATTTGACACTCAGGTGCTCACTGAAGTTGGCTCCACGGCTACACAGCATTCGTGCTTCTTTCTGTCCTTTACTTTCCCTTGAAAAGGGAGAATACATAGGTATGTATCGGATGTGTTCGTAAAAAAATTATTCTCTTTAAAAGCTACTTCCAATTTGTATATCTCTCCAATATGTAAATCTCTGCTTGCTTTTTTTTCCTCCCGAGATCCTAATATTGTAGTTTGTTTGGCTACCAAGCTGGAAGCATTTTCTTGTGGAGAGATTTGTTTTGGCACAAATCCCTTGTTTTATTGACTTTCACTTCCTACCTTTCAACTTCTATTGTATTTACAATCAAGAAAAAACTCAAAATAATGAAAACAAAAATGCGATTGGAGTTGCCAAACATTTATTGGAGTAAGTAATATGTCCTCTTCTCCTAAAGAACTGTCTTCGGTTTCCCACATGCATCTTATTTTTTTTGGAAAAATAATAAAAATGAAAAAGTTCTAATGACTTTGATCTACCGTGTTTCATTCTCTGGGTTACCCTGGTAACATCTGTGTTGTTCCCTGAAGCTTCATGGATGTAAAACATGTTACCAGTCTCTCTACTGTTTATGAATTTCTTCCACAACTGACGTAGTTATTCATTCTGTCAATTTGAAGTTGCTGGAAGTGAAGATGCAAATGTTTACTTCTATGATTTAACTCGGCCAAGGAATACATGTGTTAACAAACTTCAGGTATAGAAAAGATGAGCAAATTTGATCTCCAGACTGATATCATCTTGACGACCACAGAAAGAGAATTAATAAATTGGGGTGTATTTGGCTGCAGGGTCATGGCTATCCAGTAATAGGTATTGCTTGGAATCATGGAGAGAACTTGTTAGCTTCCTCTGATTTTGGTGGCACTGTCATTGTATGGAAGAGGGCAAAAACAGCTTAATAACATCTGAGCTAAAAACAGTTTGCATGCAGTTGATCCGTTCGGTTCGATTCAATTCTGGCGTGGAATCCGTGAGGATTGTAATTTTCTATACAGGCATATCAGTTTAGCTATCTGAAAGTTTATTAGGAGACTTGAAAAGTGTGACATCAGTGAGCTTTTGCATACTGATTGCACAATTGTATGTCATTTTTTCACTGACTTTGTACAATGTATTTGATGTCAGTGTATTAAAAGGAATTACATGATTTCTTCAGTAAAAAAACGCCTTGTCTATCACGACATGTTAGATGCCTTTCCAGTTCACACAATATTCCAATTACAGATACAACTCGCATCTTAAATATTTGTGTGTACTGGGAACACTGATGCCGAGTCTAAACAAGTAAAGGATGAACACTCAGATAATTGAGGATACACAGCACAATCAAGAAATATAGCGGGCAACAACCAAGAGAAGGTGAAAAAAGAGAGGAGAGTATAAAATGTCTTACATTTACCAGACTGAGTAGTTCCCATAGGGGAGATGTTAGCATTAGGGATATTGCCTCGAGCAAATACCAACACCTATTTACAGTAAACACACTAAACTACTTTAATTTATTATAAACAACACCTGTCACTCTAATAAGAAAATAGCGTCAGAAAACAGAAGAGAAACCTACAGTAAATAATTACACACAACCAAACACTTCCTCGACCTACTTAAAGGACTCAAGGTGCATGCCTATCAAACCAGTAGGTAATACAAAGTTTCAGTCGGTTCCGTTTACATCAGTCTACATGATTGTCGCTTCTGATGCAGTTATAATTGCCTCAGTGTTTGCTTGCATCCCGTTGGCCAAATAAGTATTACCTCCGTCGGCGTTTGGACTCAACCTGAAATACTCGGGTCAAATTTTGAAATCTGAGGCTTCACTAGCATATATATATGACAATAACCACCAAACAAAATATTATAGAAAATAAAATCTAAAGAACTCCAGCTAAGAGCTGATTTTGTCAGAGTTGTGGTTCTAACACTAAAAATCATGTTTACTCCTACAGAAAAAGATCAGTTCGCCAAAAAAGACGTTAAATAAAATCTATAGAGTTCCAGCTAAGAGCTTAATCTTAGGGGTCGTTTGGTATGACAGATGAGGGATAATAATCCCGAGATAAAATATAGGATTCCTTATTTTATCCTATGTTTGGTTAGGGGTATTAGTTAGTCCCAGAACTATTTATCCCACCATTTGTACTACAATGATGGGATAAGTTATCCCATATATTTGGTGCCATAACTGTCTATCCCAATCCCCCATACCAAACAACCCCTTGCAGAAAATGTCTTTTTGATAACAAAAATCACAAAATAACGTACATCTATTTTTGTTTTGTTAATTGAGAACATCATTCCAAAACTAAGGTGGATCCTTGTGTCCCCACTTCCCATAATATCCATACTTGACTACTATACTATATCATTGTTCAACATTCTTCCATAGAATCTGAAGGCAACCTTTCCCAATGTATTAATTTTCATCCAGCAATAGACAACAGTTAGAACCTCGTTAGCTGCGTCATTACCCAAGAGCAAAATACTCTCAAGAGTGTACATGAAATCGTCTCGGAATGTATATGAAATGCCCTAGACCAATTAATTTTTGCACAGAATCAGACCATATTCAGCATTGAATGTTCATCGGAAGATCCGTTTCCCAGATTTTGTTTCACCATATATATATGTATCGAAATCTAGCCCATATTTTCACCAAAAAATAAATAAATTACTAAATAACAGTAATGATGTGCATATATTACATTGTACACTTGTTTAGGGAATGTCAAGGCTAATTAAAGAAGTGGCGGAGGAGAAATGAAAAGGATGCTTAGAACTAACATTACCAGTTTTCCGAAAAAAGAAAAGGATGCTTAGAAAGACTGAGTAGTACTTGCTTCCCTTAATAAAGCAGCTTTATTACTGAGACATAATTATTTTTCATCAAAAGAGAGTTTGCCTTACCATCATGAGTTGCCAGGGTGGTTTGAGAAGATATATTTCAGAAAAGATGTATAAATCTCAGATGATTTTTTCCTCTTGCATTTCACCTGTGTATCTCTTATTCCAACATTCTCCTCCTATCAATTACCTTTTCCTTCATGTTTGATATTTCAAAAGGAGCTTTGGAGTACTCAGATCTCTTTCCTACACCCCCACCCCACCCAGTCTGATGACATTTGCTATTTTACCTTTCTTTGGCATTACTAGTATGTTGCAAAAGATGATGGGTTACACACCCAAGCTGCTACCCTCATCACATGTAACAAATGGTAAGATAAAGCAGCAGCTTTACTAAGCATGTCTAGTCTAAAATCAACTTATCTTTTTTGTCATTGTTTTTCCTAGCAGCATGTTTTGAATGAATACAACAAGCTACATCAGTGAATGGAGGCCAAGGAAAATAGAATATAAGAAACTTATGTCAATTTAGATCATGGAAAGATGGATCAAAAAGGTAACCAGGATGTTTGTGTTAATCTAGCAATGGGCTCACCTTTATATCAGCATGTCTTGAAGTAGCATGAGAATTTAGCAATTTCTTCTGATCTTCAGATGAACAATTTTGGCAAAAGAAGTGGTCAAGTCTCTTGGCTTCCTCTGGCGTCATGTCTATACAAGTAGGGTGGAACCTGGATGAAAATTGAAGGCACTTAGTTGCAGTCATTCAGATGTTAAAAGTAGACGCAAGTGATGTACCAGTTTAGGAAAATGCTTTGTTGCTTAAGAATCTTGACATATGAATGGCTTTAATCATGCAACTATGCTAGCAGAAAACTTAACTGAAGACATGTTCAGCCCTCAAACAAAAAAATCCATATTTTCACCTGAATCCAGTCAGGAAAGGTTATCAAGAATCTGATGTATTCAGCTCTAAGGCTTCTCCCACACCTTGGCATCCTTCCAAAACAAGATTTTCGATGCAGAAAAGTACATACCTAATATAATTAAAGGCTTGACAACCTAAGATGGCTAAAATAATGACGTCTTTCGGTTTTCGCATTAAAAACTCGGATTTTATCTTTCGAGCAGAGATTCCTGATGGTTACTCTTCTTCATTCGCTCTTTTGCCCAACCTAGTTGCAGATAGGTGGAGAGATGAAAGTTCAATACAAGCAGAGTAAAAAACAGAACAGACCAATCTCCAAACTTAACATGAACTCTGGTGTTCAAACCACAATGGAAATAAATTGATCAGAAATATCAAAACCCTCTGAAATAAATGATTTATGATGAGCCAGTTACTTTTCACATAAATAAGTATATTATTTTCCATATATCAGCTCTCGGGATGGATTAAAAGGCCGTTTTAACCTTGGTTTTGGGATCTGAACAGTTTGATCCTTCTAATGAAATACCTTTTAGGAAATTCCCGTTTTTTTTTGCAAGTAAACAATTTTCACAATGATAGGAAATTTCATGTATACAAGCAGTACGCCATAATATGAACGAACGACATCCAATCTTCTATACTCAATGGAACTCCATGGGTGCACCAAAAAGATACAAGGAATGAGAATGATCATATCTTAAACACCTGATCACAATTTACTGTACCTCGGAATGACCCTATCTTAGTTTCTACCAAAACGCCAATGATTAAAAACAAAAATAGGCTATGGAATACTAGCTTTGAACTAGATTTAACATACTACGAGAGAGTCTGTCATATTAAACTTCGTCTATCCCACTATGAATATATTGTTAAACACAAAAACCTTACCAACATCCAATTTTTAAATCAAACCCCTTCAATTTAACATGATTAAGTAATAATTTGAGGAGAGAATGTGTTAATTAACTATGGTTAAGTGATAAAATGCACATGTCATACATTTATTTGGTTGGTGTAAACTCCGTGTGTAGGTAAATTCTTTCCATAATTTGACTTCCTGAACAAAGCATATTCCAAATCTGACCAGCCATATAGATATGCATAACACATCAGCATACATAATTAAAGATATACCAGAAAAGCTGATGGCAGTACAGAGATCTAACGGCCATGTAGGGAACTTACTACCTTTTTTGTCAGTATGATAAGGCGCTTACCACTATCACATCAAGGAAACTTTTATTTTACACAAATAGGAAAGCAAAGAGAAATAAGTGTTTCAAAGTAGAACATTAACTGTACTGCATCATGCACTTAAAAATGTCTGAGTAACTCCACTATGTGGGTAAACTAGCTCCCAACACTCAAGCAGAAGTCATACAACATGTTAAAAGGTATCATGATCCTCCATCAGGAAATGTCTGAGTAACTCCAGATACTCATGAACAGCTTGAGTCGCATACCCTGGTGCAACTAATGGCCAACTTTTCTTTTGAAATTAGCTCTTGCACTATGCCGTGACTTATCAAAAAAGAAAATAGTACACATAGAGCATGTAATAAAACCTAGGAATAGGCTTTGAGATTGGAAACTAGTGCATGACCTATACTATTTAGCAGCAATTCTTACTACACTATTTGCCTCTTATCAGTAACTTTAAAACATGAGAAGATTTTTAACATCATGTAACTGAGAACTAAACAAGAAACCAGATAATAATATATTACCTACCATCAGAAAAATGTGAAGAATCAGACTTACCAGTCACTGCAGCCCTCACATTGAACCATGAGGTCATCAGGATTGTATGGCATTTCACATTTACAGTACCTGCCAAATTAGGACCAAAAAGAATACTTAGTGATAAAACCAAGGTTAAGAACTTCCAAAAAAATGTTGTTTCCTTACAAACATCACGTAGTTAGTATTGTAGCTACATATTGTCAGATTCTGAAGCACGAAACTATATGAATGTCTTTAAACTGAAAACTTTATTCAGAAAAATAAACTACTGCTCCTCAACAAGCTATTACTGAAAATGCGAAAATCTGAAGACAATTAAGACTTCTTCTTTTTTAAATGTACTAATTAAATAGAGATTGTAAGGAGAAAAGCCACAATTTTTATCAAACTTTGTACATACACTGCAACTCTGTCAGGATTAAACGCTCCGGTAGAAGAATTGTAATCAAATCGGCAAAAGAAATCTTCGTTCCCAACGGAGTCGAGTTTGGTGTAGCTCTTGAATGTGTGGACCGTACACTTGCCTTCAATTGTGTCGGCACTTTGTATATCGCGGTGATCGGACATAAAAAGTTCCTTGGAGCCGTGAAACTGACGTCGGCCGCCGATCGACTCCTCCGGACGGTAGTACCACCGGACGTGAACCCTGACGTTGCCACCTCTGTTGTCGGACTCAATCTTCTCAACTCGAGCAACGTACGACGGCTTTGACGACTCCGACGCTCGCATCAACACGCAGTCGCCGGCTGAAGAACGTTTCCAGGTAGCGCAAGTTAGATTTTCCGGTGAAATTTTTTTTTTTCTGGAAAATTGATAGAAGGTTTATGAAATAGAACTTACCTCGAACGGTCTTGTTGATGGATTTAACTGTGTAAGAATCTAGGGTTCGACGATTTGTACGAGTTTTAGCCATGGACTGAAGGAGGAGTGTGTAACACAACAAAAGTCATGCGCCTGAAACTGCAAACTGTGTGAACTGTGCAGGGAGACAAACAGGAGAGATATATATGAATCCAGCCAAGCCAGGGTGTGTCACCAGGGCTCCTCTTTTTTCTTATTAGATTTTTTTAATCAAGTTTCAGGAGAAAGACTATTTTCCACTTTTTAATTAAAAAAAAATCCAAACTTAATTCTATGATTTTATTTTGATTTAGATAATACTAAAGTTTTGCGGAAAAAAATATACTCCTCCGATTTCATTTTATTTGTCTGATTTTGTTATCACCTGTAGCAAAGAAACTATCCCAAAATATGTATCACCTTAAGAATTCAAGACAAAAATTAAAATATTTTTTTAACTATATAATTATATTTCATACTTTTAATAGTATATTGTGTGTTTGGTAGGGAGAAAAATATTTTCCAATTTCTATATTTGAAAAATATAAGCTCCTCAAAAATAACGAAAACAAAATGTATACATAAGTGACATTTTAAGTTTCCTTCCCAACCATCCAATTCCAACACCACCACCCTCAAATCACCTCTCTCCGTTCCTACCCGCCTCCATAACATTTTGTTAGATAACACATAAGTGTTATTGAAATAATATTTTCTTATTTATCTATCAAACACTATAAAATAAAATATTTTTGTCGGAAAACATTTTCCTGAATAGTTTAGTAAACCAGTTGATTCCTTTAATCTACTAATTTTGCGAAATGACACTTATTTTCGGACACTTGACATTTTTGCATTTCTCAATTCAGTTTATATCCTTCACAGGCCACCCGTGAACTCTCTGCATATTTCCCATGATCGAGGTTCACTAATGAACTCTATCAGTTACCAGCAACTGGAGCACAAACTCTTACCTTTTGGGCGCAAATTGATCTCCTCCATTGCCTTTGCTGGTAGCACATCTAGTTTCCCAGACCAGCGCCCTATTCAGTTCCTCATCAAACCGAGAAACATTGTTCACTCCATACCTGAAATTTCCCATGCCCATCTCATAAAGACTCAGAATCTTGAATGCAATACACATGCTGCAAATTCTGTGCTTTATAATTATGGTGAATATTCAAGAATGGACAATGCAGCCAAGGTGCTTGAAGAAATGCCTAACCCAAATTCTGTTTCCTGGAATTTGATGATTTCTAATTCTAATAAAGCACTACTGTACCAAGATTCTTGGAGGCTATTTTGTAGGATGCACATGTTGGGGTTTGACATGAATATGTATACTTATGGTAGTGTTCTTTCTGCCTGTGGTGCTTTAACATCTACATTGTGGGGTGAGCAGGTTTATGGGCTTGTGATGAAAAATGGGTTTTTTTCCGATGGATATGTAAGATGTGGGATGATAGAATTGTTTTCAAGAAGTTGTAGGTTTCATGATGCTTTAAGGGTGTTTTATGATTATTTGTGTGATAATGTGGTTTGCTGGAATGCTATCATATCGGGAGCGGTAAAAAATAGGGAGTATTGGGTTGCTTTGGATATTTTTAGACTAATGTGGGGTGAGTTCTTAAAGCCTAATGAATTTACTATTCCAAGTGTACTGAATGCTTGTGTTTCATTGTTGGAACTTCAATTTGGCAAAATGGTTCATGGAGCGGCTATAAAATGTGGTCTGGAAAGTGATGTTTTTGTGGGGACTTCTATTGTTGATTTGTATGCTAAATGTGGGTTTATGGATGAAGCATTTAGGGAACTAATGCAGATGCCAGTCAGCAATGTTGTTTCTTGGACTGCCATGCTAAATGGTTTTGTGCAGAACGGCGATCCTATTTCTGCTGTTCAAATTTTTGGAGAAATGAGGAATAAAGGGATAGAGATAAACAACTACACTGTAACTTGTGTGCTTGCTGCCTGTGCTAATCCTACTATGGCAAAAGAAGCAATCCAAATCCATTCTTGGATCTATAAGACTGGATTTTATCAGGATTCAGTTGTGCAAACGTCTTTTATCAATATGTACTCGAAGATAGGAGATGTTGCCTTATCTGAACTAGTCTTTGCAGAGGCTGAAAATCTGGAGCACCTAAGTTTGTGGTCTAACATGATATCTGTTCTTGCCCAGAATAGTGATTCTGACAAGTCAATTCATCTATTTCGGAGAATATTCCAAGAGGACTTGAAACCTGATAAGTTCTGTTGTTCTAGTGTCTTGGGAGTTGTAGACTGTCTAGACTTGGGTAGACAGATACATAGCTACACCCTTAAATCGGGGTTAATCTCTAATGTTAATGTGAGCAGCTCTCTGTTCACGATGTACTCAAAATGTGGTAGTATAGAGGAATCATATATTATATTTGAGATGATTGAGGATAAGGATAATGTCTCATGGGCCTCAATGATTGCTGGTTTTGTAGAACACGGTTTTTCAGATAGAGCCGTTGAACTTTTCAGAGAGATGCCCGTGGAGGAAATTGTTCCTGACGAAATGACACTAACTGCTATCCTTAATGCATGTAGTTCTCTTCAGACCTTGAAGTCTGGCAAAGAAATTCATGGCTTCATTCTTCGACATGGTGTTGGTGAGCTTCACATTGCCAATGGTGCCATTGTGAATATGTATACAAAGTGTGGTGATCTAGTTTCGGCAAGAAGTTTCTTTGATATGATACCCCTTAAAGATAAGTTTTCATGTTCTTCCATGATAACTGCGTATGCTCAAAGGGGTCATGTGGAAGACACGCTTCAGCTGTTCAAGCAAATGCTGATAAATGATTTAGATAGTAGTTCCTTTACAATTTCTTCTGTTCTTGGGGTTATTGCTCTTTCTAACAGATCTCGCATTGGTATCCAAGTGCATGCACATTGTATAAAAATGGGATCACAATCAGAAGCATCGACAGGAAGTTCAGTAGTTACGATGTATTCAAAATGTGGAAGTATTGATGATTGCTGCAAAGCATTCAAAGAAATTTTGACACCTGATTTGGTTAGCTGGACTGCTATGATTGTAAGCTATGCTCAAAATGGAAAAGGGGGTGATGCTTTGCAAGTTTATGAGTTAATGAGGAATTCAGGAATCCAGCCTGATTCAGTAACTTTTGTTGGTGTTCTTTCTGCTTGTAGCCATGCTGGTCTGGTTGAAGAAGGGTATTTCTTTCTAAATTCAATGATGAAAAACTACGGAATAGAACCTGGTTATCGTCATTATGCCTGTATGGTAGATCTTCTCAGTCGCTCTGGTAGATTAACTGAGGCTGAGAGGTTCATTGGTGATATGCCTATAAAACCTGATGCTTTGATCTGGGGAACATTACTTGCTGCTTGTAAATTGCACGATGAAGTTGAGCTAGGAAAGCTGGTAGCAAAAAAGATCATAGAGTTGGAACCGAGCGAAGTTGGTGCATATGTCTCATTGTCAAATATCTGGGCTAGTTTGGGCCAATGGGATGAAGTATTGAAAATAAGAGGTTCAATGCGAGGAACTGGGATAGCAAAGGAGCCTGGATGGAGTTCTTTGTGAAATACATTTTCAGTACAATAAATTTTTGCACCTTGCTCTTTGCTTCTTGGTGTACGAACGTTCTTCAAGGCGGGGAACTTTCAAAGTAGCTGGGAGAGATCAAGGAACTGATGCTATCTGAACTAGACAATTTACTTAGCTGAATTCAGACGTCAGTCATTATTCTCTCTTGCGGATGGTTTCAACCACGAAGAATATTAACAGATATTTTATAAAGATTATGTAGTCATTTTCGTGTATACACAGAGTCGCGCACACACTAAAAATACCATCGGGGAAGGGCCTTGGCAAGTGCCGGTGCGTCTCAACAACGTGGATGCACTGATTTCCTAGTATAACTTTAGTATAGGGTTCTTCTGTCATCCCATGAAGTGGTTCTGCTGGGAAGTATTTCTCAAGAACATGAGATATATACTTCATCAAAAAAAATAAAAATACATTTCTCTATAAGGGGCAGTGACATGAGCAAAATATTTTATAACCATGTCGCACCTTATGAAAATTTATGCACTTCTCCCCTTGACATAGGGGGATTTTGAGGTATTATATCTATTTAGTACTAAAATTTACTTTGCTAAGGAGATGCAATTTACTTGCACGTTTTTGTAACACAAATCTAATGGTTTAGATTGCAGGGACCTTGAGGGTGGGAAGTACAAAAGAATAAGATTCTAAAGCAATTGAAAAATGAAAATTCGATCAGAATTCTTTTTTCCAACAATAACTTGTAAATATATACACTGATGAGGAAGACAAGTAGTGGCACTGCAACCATATTTTGAACAGAGATGATTTTGCAAAGCAAATAAGCTAATTATTGCTGAAAAAACTAGAATAGGAGTTTTTCATAGAACTCTTTCGTTCTATGAGACCAAACTTTACTTTCTAATTAGTGGTACCTAAATAATATCATATCTATACATATGTAATTGACCTTTTGACAAGAGAAATCTTTGATGCATCCCCACCTATCTCCTCAAAAACTACCAGCAAGTTCCCAGTTGGCTTCAACCAAGAACGAGGAACGTGGTACCTAAAAGAAACCAATAGGTTAAAGAGTTGGCAACCATTTTAATCTTCTCATTTATCAAGTAAAATACTAATGTTATCTGCATACCATCTTTGAGTTGGCTGGCCACAACCAGATTGGCACTTTCCTTGTCGGTATGTAGCTGCATAAGTACAAGGACTGCAGTTACCAGTGGCATAAGCGGTCCAGTATCTTCCGATGCTCTGTCCATTGATCCATACTTGACCTTTTCCCATACTACCCATGTCCAGTGCTAATGGATCACTTCCTCCTGGTGCATTGAAATATACCTGAAAATTTCATGAAGAATCTCAGTATTCATGGTCAAGATCAAGGTTCCACCTTTTCATTTCTCATTATTACAGCTCTATACGACAATATTAATCTTATCTTCAAACATCAATAATCTAACTCTTAATATCAGGAAGTGTGATCAATTCTGATGTTTCAAAAGTTACAGCAAATAGTATACAAGTGATTTCCATCAGTGAGTACATTTTTTAAGGGTTCTTCGTATTACATTTTTCCTTATTTACTAATCATCTGTAAAGCAATTCAATTTGGAAATTCTTCTGTCCTGTCCTCCATATAGACAGAAGCAAACATAGATACCTTGTACCACGTAAGAGGTTGTCGCTGCCTTGCTAACAAAGAGCCTCCTACCCATTCAGCAGCAGAAATTGCATTTGAAGCCAGGTTCATGGTCTCGCCTCTCAACCCCACCTGCGCAAAACATTCAAAGTTGTGGTAAGGATATCTAAGAGGCCAAAGCATGAATAAGAAATTAGGATATGAACCTGATATGACCATTTCTGCCATGATAAGTCCCTTTGACCCTTGTCTAGCCCATGAAGAACGACTGGCCCAAGGACTCCTGCGCTCCATGTCTCATAATGTGCTCCGTTGTTCTTCAATTACAACAAACCAAGACACAAAGGTGAAAAAACAATTTTGGCAAGCAAGAAAGTGATGAGTGATTTATGAGATCCAGAAACGCAGAAATATCTCCCCACCATCCATGCCCCAACTCAAGTTGTTGCTACTAAGGTTTTTTCCAAATAAAAATCTGACATTTGTTCCCCTCACATGTCATTTATTGAGAATCTTTGATCTCCTGAGTGTGAGTCGTAAAAAGAGACTAACCGGCAATCCAACAGCTACACTGAGTAGGGAAATTCTGTTTATTCCAGCATGCAGGTTAACACCTCCTGTAAATGTAACTCTTCGGTTTTCCCGGTTTCCATAAACTGAACCTGTAATTGGACCCGGGAACTCTTAAAAAGAATCCAACATTTGATGTTTCTCAACACTAAAATTTTACCATGAATCAACTAAAGGAGAGCATTTGCACCTGAAAGCCGTCCATTAATATACACATGTAAGGCATGGCCTGCTGACTGCACAGTAAGAGTCAGATGTTGCCCTCGATGTAGAAATGATTCAGCTGAATTTATCTCAACACTGAAAAGTTCAATGACATGGTCAGACAAATATACACGTTTGTCAGCAATCAGCAGGCATATAAAATGTTTTCGTTCGTACCTAGTGGTGTACCAAAGGTAGTCACTCGCATCCCTGGTAACATTTAATTGCTCCAAGAGACCAACAACAGTGAGCTTTGAATCCTCATCAACAGTGGATACATCTTCGCTAAATGTTTCCCAAGTGCGCAGTTGTACGTTTGTGGGCAGCATTTGTGCAGTGGATGTCTTCACTCCAACCTGATTTAAAGAACACAAGTTTTTATCACAAACATTTTCAGTAAATAGACTGCAACTATCTTAGCTTCAATTCTCATCTTTGCAGATCATGTTAATGGGAATAAAAAACCAAGTGTTTGTTTAGTAGACACAACATTGTCAACTTATTATGAAGTATTATATGATTAGAAAGCAGGGAGTGGGATGGTATATTAAGAATGATTACAACCTAACATTAGCTACAGGGAAATATTTATTTGTGAATGACTCTTCAGCACCAATGAATAAAAGAAGAGGTTATAGAACAGGAGTAAGTAACCATTGTAATATGTACATACCTTGGCAGTATTATATACAACATTTTTACAGTCTGGAAGAATGCTTATTGACCAAGGTGGCAGATCGTAATGTTGGTGCCTAAATGTCACCCTTGCAGTTGAACTCAAATGGTAATTTGCAAGAAAAGCAGCACAATGTCCAGAGCCGGAAGAAAATACATGTGCCTGCAAAATGGAGAAACATTTCAGAATTTTAAAAGGCAAAACATATATGAATCGGATATGTAAAAGAATGAGTTAATGTAATAAAAAGAAAGAACAAAGAATTATTGATCATCTATAGTCGTTAGAAATTTAAACATTAATTTGCATACTCATCCTCGTTGTCAGGGCCAGATGCAAGTATGGTATAGCGGGTGAGCGGTGAGCCTGCACCCACTCATAGTTGAAGTACTTCAGAAACCAATATTTCTTTTTTAATTTGCACCCACTTCCTCAAAGCAGTAGTGGTGGGTGTTGTGGTACTCCGCATCTACTGGCATCCGTGTCTACTTGTAATAACACCCCTACCCCCAAAAATCTGATGAAAAGAGTCAACAGAAAGAGAGAAAGATATAAGAAAGGCACCTGTTCATAGTTCCCTAAGACAGTAACGGTAGGATCAGCAGAAATCAGTGCTGGTTCACATAACTTGACAGCCTTATGAAGCTCCTTCAAATGGTCATACTTTGGCTGCCTAATCAAGCCTATAAAATAAGCACGGAGAACTAGTTAGTATATACGAGGAAAGTTGAACTACATGTGAAGTTGTGCATCTAAATGGTACTAGCTCAGTCTCTGACCATATTCATCAATAGGAGCATCATAGTCATAGCTGGTAGTGATAAAAGGCCCTCCAGCTGTTCTTCCAAAGTTGGTTCCCCCATGATACTGTTCAAAGAGAAAAAAGAAACATCGGTTAAGGTAAAAAGTATCATCACAAGTTGCACGCATGATTGATTCCATAGGGCCAGTAAATCTCTTGATTTTTTATAAGTAAAACTATTTATATCATTTATTTTTTTAGAAATGACTCGTGTAGAACTCTTGATATCATTTTCTTACATTCATTTGGTAAGACATTATTATGTAATGCCTGAAGAATGAGAAGTACATAAAAGCCACTGAATTTAACAGTTTAGACTTGGTGATGGGTCAAGATGAAAATTCAGATAACTATAGAAGATTATTTTCCGAAGCACGGGTAATTTTGCATTATAAATTTCGTGCATCAACATAATAGACATGCACTTTTAAACAACAGGCATATCATCAATTGATATAGAACTTCAGAGAACTAGTTATTAGTTAAATTCCATATACAGGAGCTGCAGTAACGAAATTTCAAAAGCTGGAGGAAATCCACCTACCATATAATAATTCACCAAAGAGCCACCTTTTTGAATGAACCGAGCAACTGCAAAGGCCAAATCTTCAACTGGTCGATGATGAACTGGACCGCCAAAATCATCAAACCTTTACACATGAAGAAACTTAAGTAAAATCATCCCAACATGGAAAAGTATTAATCACGCTGCAAATGCCAAAGTATATTGAATTTACCAGCCACTCCATGCCTCTGTCCATATCGTTGGCTTGTTAGGTTTGTTAGGGGAAAAATAATCACAATAAAAACCATTGCAGGTGTTTATCTGTCACCAAAATGAAGATTTAAGTTTAGCATAACATTAGGTAATCCCAAGCACTCACAATCAGCTTTCCTATATAATTGACTTTCTATAAGAATATTTTCTAATCTGGTAATATGAGGGACAAATCGAAACAACAAGTTGAAATAAGGAGCCAAAAGGATTGAGTGTTGCACTCAGTTTACTTAATGAACGAAGCCAAGCCAATCTTGTATAGTGCGAAAAAACATCTTACCACTGGATCAGGGGCATCATCCTCCTTGCACATGACCCATGGGACCCCAGTACCCATTTCAACAGCCATTTTAGCCGCCCAAGTCATGTACGCATGACCTGGAGCACCATATTGTTTTATTTCTAACCCATACTCGTTCTCAATCTGCATCAACACTTCTAAACATAAGTATCTATGATGCTTCATCATTGCAAAGCATCATATTGCACATGGGATGAGGAAAGAAAACAGATGATCCAGTCTATGAGTTTCCTCACATGTCATTAAATTGCTTTAAGTACACACCAGATGCCTCAATAAGTGGCTTCTATCATGAGTGAAATAGTAGAAAATCATACCTGAGACAGAATGATAGGACCACCTTGGGTCTGAAATAGCTTCTCATTCTTCATCATTTGGACAATTTTCATGGTGAATCTTTGCATTTCCCTCTGCAAGACAGAAATTACAGTCCACTGTGATTTAACTTCCAAGACAAACAACAACAACAATTTCATAACAAGTGGGGTCTGAGGAGGGTGGTGTATATGTAGCCTTACCCCTACATTGTGAAAGTAGAGAGACAAAATGTTATACTTTTTCTTTTTACCAAAATTCTACTACACATTAGGATGTTCCAAGCATACTACTTTTCCACTTGAACCAACAACAACAACAACATATCCACTGTAATCCCACTCGTGGGGTCTTGGGATGGTAGAGTATATGCATACCTTACCCCTACCTTGTCAGGTAGAGAGGTTGTTTCCGATAGACCAAAGCAAAACACAACATTTATGAAGACATAAGTAAACTTTTCCAGTCGAACCATTGCCATAAATGCAATCCCCTTCTGAAGGGTGTGCCTCTGTGTATGTGAGAGAGAGAGATAGAGAATGACCTTGAAAGGTTCATTATCAGTTCTAAAGCTGATTCCAGGAACATACTTCAACCATACAGGAAAACCACTGAAATTAGAAAGAAAAAATAAATAAATTATACAGAGCATTTGGCATCAGAAAGTAAACACAATCATAAATCAAAGCTCATATAGTAATTTGATAACAAAAATCAAACTTACCCAAAATTCCACTCTCCACAAATATAAGGCCCAATTCGAAGATGCATATAAAGCCCTGCCTTCTGAATCAGCTTTATGAATCGAACTAAATCATTACGCCCCTCAAAGTTGTACTATAAACCCACAAAAATTAAACATTAATATAGCATTTTCACCAGTGCTTCTCAGAAAAAGAAAGAACTACTACTATAAATGAAAAAAAAAAAAAAATCAAGATTTGACAGAAAAATATTCACAATGAACAATTTAAACAAGAAGAAAGAGTAAAGTACATTGCCAGGTGAAGGTTCATGAAGATTCCAAAACACATAGGTTTCTATAACATCCAATCCTCCATCTTTAGCCTTCTGTATAATCCCCTCCCACATCTGCATTTTGTCCACTGTTAAATCAAGAACCACAAAAAAAATTGAAAAAAGAGCAAAAAAAAATTTAAAAAAATGGCATACATCAGGGGTGCTTCTTGGGTAATGAACAGAACCAGAAAACAGAATTTTTCTTTGTCCATTGATAATGAGAGACTTCTTATCATAAGTAACACTACAATAACAAATCTTGGACCCAAAAATCAACACAAAAAAAATCAAGAACCATTTGGTATTGATACCCATTTTATTTTTACAAATGGAAAAAGAATATGCAAAATGCTTATCTCACAACAATGGTGGAGAAAGCAAAGTAGGAAATGAGAAAATGTGAATAAAGAAGAAAGAGAGAGGCCCGCAAAAGTGCAAACAAAAAAGGACACTGACAAGAATTCACAAAAGGCTAAGAATGTCTGTGACAGATAATCACACACTGAGAAAGAAAAAAAGTAACAGTATTTTGGATTTTGTTACTCAGCATTTAACAATACTCAATGGGTCATAAATGTCAAATGAATGTTAAGAGGTTTTTTTTGTTGTATTTTGCAGCAAATGCCACTCCCAAGTCTTTATCTTTATAGATACAGACACCGCCGACCTCTCGCTTTTGGTTCTTCAAGAAATTATGTCTTTTCTCTCACACACAAAATTTCTACATTTTTTAATCATAGTCTTGTGACTAACCTAAACTTTAACAATTTGAAATTTTGAAATTTTGAAATTAAACGGTTCAGTAATTGTTAACATACAAGAACCCTGGCTTCAAAAAAAGTCTCATTTTGCCCTTCGTCAAAACGATGACATGATCTTAGACAGATCAATTCGTCTTCTTTTGTCATCTTCGTCTTAGTTAGTAGTATTAATTAGTATTCATGTAGCATCTTATTTTTATAAGTTTCAATATTACATGTTGCTTTATTTGTTTTGTTATTTTATTGTTGATATTTCTTTTTCTATCATTTCTAACGAGGAATTATCATAAACAATCTTTCTATTCTTATAAAAATAAAAAATAAATCTATATATATTTTACTTTTATTAAACTCTACTTATATAATTACACTAAATATATATTACTGTTGTTGTATGTCTTAAGCTTGTTAATAAACTAAGGTCCCTCAAGAGAACTACTGTATATTGAAAATTAAGTGGGAACTTCATGATGGAATTCTTTTTTTTTTTTGGTAAATTATTTGAAATTTAAAATTATTGGTCTAATTAATTTAAATTGTATTATATTTGCTGCAAAACTCCTTATCAAAAATATAAAGATACTCTAAATGCTAATTAAGCCAAGAAAGAGAGAGCAGACTCGACGCTATTCCATATCACTTTTTATAACAGATAAATTCATGATTTCAACTTAATAAATTTAAAGTTATGTTAAATTTATTGAGGATCGGGATATGAGCTTAAACCTTAATATATACCATAGTAATTTTTAAAAGTTTTTCGCATATGTACACATATCTATATTCAATTGAATTCACTCCTACCGTTTTAAATCTGTATTTGCCTTTTGGGATAGTGTGAAGTTATATTCCTATTTCCTCTTCTTCTTCTTTTCCCTTCTCAGCATCAAAAGATAAACTATAGTAATATGTAAAAGAAAAAAGTTCCAATTCCAAATTAATAGCACTGCTGCTTAAGTATATCCATTAATGAAAGCTTAACACTATTTCCTTTAAATACCTTTTGGATATATATATATATATATATAAAAATAAATAAAATAGAAAAGGCTTCGTCTAAGTTTTAATTTCACTTGTAATAATATAATTTTCTTCCTTTTTTTCAACAAAAAAGACGGAATTGAAATTATTGCATTTACTCTTTTGGTCCACCAAACATTAAATAAAAGATATCTATATCTAGTTATCCAATTTATGATGGCAACATAAAGAGAATTGGAAATGAAAGATTATAAAAGACGCAATATATGTAAATGTACTTTTCTCTGTACATATTTAATTTATTCTAACAAAGAAGAAACTTTTGACCTCATTCAAACTATTGAGAATTTTGGCAATGGTTTATGACGAGGGCATTTCAGGCATTGAGATATAATTTTGCCAAAGCACTGTGGGGTCACCGCGTATAAATTTGGAACATATGACAGGACACAAATCTTGGTACCAAAAAAATAAATTTATTCCCACCGTAGTGCTTACGACAAATTAAATTAATTTATCATAGTAAGTTGTGAAATTGATGTAAAAATATGTATTAAATTGACTACGATTAAGTGGTAGGAGTAACAAATATATTATGTAAAGAAGACTTTGTATATTAGTTAAGTTGAAATAAATATTGAGTGTGAGTAAGTTTTTTTCTCAACTGGTGTTTTGTTAGATTGCTTGTGATTTAGGTTTGTTAATTAAGTAGTTGAAAGCTTTCATTTGGAATGATCAATAACTGAGTTGTCAAGTTAAGCACATTACTTAATTTCATGTTTGATAGGTTCCCTTAAATTGGTAATTGGGTGCAACTGCTTCCTATTTTATGGATCAATCCTTCTTGGTGTGATTCACCAAATTTCATATTTTTAAGTAAACTGAATAATTATTGGTTAATTAGACAATTTATTTGTAAAAATGTCCGCAGGAGCAATTGTTCGTCACCATTAGGGTAACCTTTTAAGAAGGAGATAAATTAGTTATATGTATATATGGTTAATTTTAGAGGTGATCATTTAATTAATAATTATATTTCAGGAAGTCATTTTTTTTCTTAATTTCAATTTCTTTAACAGAGAAAATGACTTTCTGAGATAATATCTATTAGTTTAGTGACCAAACGAGAAATGAATTTTAAGTTATAAAAGTCTTGTGTCAAGTCAAACGATATCACATAAATTAAGACCAAAAGCAAATATCTTATTAAGCATTAAAGTATGAATAGGTTGTGTCAAATCGTTAAATAATTACCTCTTACAATAAATCTTAGTCACGTCAAACTTACACTTTATAACGTATACAGTAAATTTCATTCGTTTATTCTTTGCAATAATTATGAATGCACACTGTCATTATACCCCAAGGCACTGTCATCTTAAATACTTTTGGTTGAGACTTGAGAGCAATCAGCAGTGACAGTACGTGTGATGTACAATACCGCTTCCTCGAAAATAAAATAAAATATATAGTACATGTATATATAGTGATATTACACACAAAAAAAAAATCATAAGACATATCAATTTTAAAGAAGTAAACAAATAAATAAATTACTATAACGATAAGCAATGTCATTTTTTTATTATATATATTTATACCTAATATTTTCATTTCACTTATTATCTATATATATATATATATATACACATATCAAGTAAAAGATTTCGATCAAGCTGACACATGAAATAACTTGAAGGATATGTACAATAGGTCGACACTGTTCACACTGTGTACATAATGCAAAGTCAAATTAACTTAAAATAGGAACATAGCCTTAAATGGTAACCAGTAAAATTGTGATAATAAATCGACACTGCTTACGCTTACTAAATATACACCGTCAATGTCTAAACCACAGAAACATTATAGAGTAGTAGCAGGTGAAGGTCAACAGATCAGAATACAAAATTATAAGAGTACACTGTGATTGCTATTACACTTAATTAAATGTCATAATCCTAATATTCGAGGGTTAGTTGTAACTAGGTAAGATGACAGACAAAAAATGATAAAATACCTTTAGAATAAAGAAATATAAGAGGGGTCATGAGGAAAGTAGAATAGCCCATAAGTGGGGTGGACATAGGATGCTTCCCATATAATGTGTGTTGCCTTCATATCAATGGAAGAAGAATTACTACTTTTTTGAAAACTTTAGCTAAAGGAATTAAACATGACCCACTTTTCCACGTCCCATGTGACCCTTACATATTGTTCACAAGCCTTACACATTTTTTTTTGTCCTCATTTACAATTTCACAATGCCCACATTTTACTGATCAGATCTGTTGAGGGAAAAAAATAGTATTCACTAAGTCACAATTCACAAACAAACAGCTTGAGAATTGTTCTATAGTCAGGTAGATAGGTGTGTCAAGTTAATACTGAATAAATAAATAAAAATAAACTGAGTGAGATCTTTGTTGCACTATTATATGACTCTCTAATATGTCCCAATTCAGCAGCTTAATGTTTTCAGACATTACAATTTACGAGTATGGACTCATAACCTCGAATAGTATAATGTAATGTTTTTTACACGCAAGAGTAAATAATGTGAAAATTGTATTCCAATAAAGAAAAAGATAGTACTAAATTATATGGTATCATTGTCGGTTTGCTTTTGCAACTTGGCAGCTCCGTGAAATAGTGTTTATATTATTGCATGTGACTATTCGTAAAATAATGTGTGGGGGCCAGTTGCAAAATGGTTAAAAGTATTTCTCTTTGTTTGTTTTATTCCATTTGCGTACACTCAACTACTTGATATCTTCACGTATTAGGTAAGAGTGATAAGTATTCTTTTATTCTTAATTAAAAATTTTAAATTTGAGTTCTTGATATAGAGTTATTTTTAGTAGAGGTAAAGATATTTTATCTTTAAAGTGAAACTTTTATCGTACAAATTTAAATTAATCTAACCTCAAAACGGATATGAACACCGAATCATAGTGAGAAACAAGAAAGTAAGGGGTACTTGACATCTTCATTAAGCTTGTTAGTTTTAATCACTAAATTGTATAACAAAATCCAATAATTGCGTTTCCTAATTAAAAGATAGCTAGCCATAGAAAAAAAATATCTATGTTAAGCATGAATTGATTACTTGATGACTTGAAGATGTTCAACCGCTTAAAATTGATCAATTTGAATTGAAAGTGTAACAAAATTTAACACTATGACTCAATAAATCTTATATTTATTTAGCTAAAATAGTATAAATGAGCTGGACATTAGGATCAATCCTTATCATATATGAACATCATAGTCAATTCCCATTTTTTGGTAAATAACATGATGTGACATATTTTTCTTGAATTGTTGAATTATATGCCAGTGGCAATGGGGCAGAGATGGGGCAGGTTTGGAGGAATCTTTACGGTGGTCCGAGCACTAACCTCTCATCTGATCATAGATTTTGAAGTTAAAACTCATAACTTGAAAATTTGATCGAATTTCAAGGTCAAATAGATATTTGAAGATAAATTTTTGAAATAAATAGTCAAACGCAAGTTAAATGCTATGAGAAAAAACAAATAAGTAATTCATGAAAAAAAAATAGAAGAAGATTTAACTTAACATGATTAGATGCAAGCAGGCAGAAGAAATATTTTTTCTTTTTTAAAAGTTGATTTTTGATAAAAGTTTAATATAATTAATTGAACAGACAGGACAGATTGTAAGTGGACAAAAAATCATATAAAACAGCGTGAGATGAGATCTAATAAGATAGCCCACCCCCTAAGCCTAGCCCACTCTATTGTCCTCCTTATAACGCATCAATCATGATTTTATCATGAATAATTATATAAGAAAAGGAAAAGCTATTAGAGTGCCGTAGTGAACCATCTTTTTCTTCATTTTTTTTGTGGGAATTTATTGCTTTCAGTTGGAAAAAATAGATGAGGATTATGTGGAGCCAAAAAAAATATATATATAATATATTTTCAAAGGGATTTAAAGAACATATAAAATGTTGTCATCATAAATGTGATAAAATAATACAACGTCTATCGAAAGGGGAGAAAGACAGACAAAGATGACAAGTAATTTGAACTTAAAACGTTTTGGATAAGAGTTATTGACGTGCCTTGATTATCTTTACAAGTTTCAATTCATTCATGGATAAGTTTTCGAAACCAAAAACAAAGAGAAAATTGGATAAGCAAACTGTCACCATTCGAGCAGTGAATATGATGTTATCTTATCAACGATATTTGTGTACCCATTATGATGACCACATGCATGTGCTCGATCATAATACATCACATCTACATTATGACATTGTCCAAACCAAAGGCTATTCCGTTCACTTATACTAAATCGAAATTCCACATGGCATCCAGAAAATTACACGTTTATATCAACTCGTTAATGCCAGAAAATTACCAACATAGCAGTAAAGGGAGTTCAAAAAATGTTATAAGGAATAGGTTCCAACTCTCGACTGGGGCATTTTTGCATATTTTCAATCTCCTCATATCAAATCCTGCAAGTCCCAGGTCTTGGGGGCTAGGAAGAGAATGAAACACAACTGCAAAAAAGGAAGAAAATCTTTGACCAAAATTGTAATCCCATATTTTAAAACTAAAATTGTTATATGATATATTTTACGGGGAAATACAACAAAATACAAACCAAAAACGATGACTCTCACCTCTTCTTACTATCACCATAAAATTAAGCTACACAAAAACCTGTGAATGGTTTAGGATTGGAACCACCTCTTAAGCTGCTTAGAGCGCTGCTGGTTACTATCAGTTTGATTAGAACTGTTGCGAGTGAATTTGGAGGTATATTGTTCAATAAGCATATCTAGCTTGTCTACTCCATCTCGTCCAACTGCGTCTTTCTTCTTTTTATCCTTTTTCCTGTTCTGTAAACTGATGCTTTGTTTTTGTTGGTTAGTTTTATCTTCAAATTTCCTCTTTGTTGCTCTTGCTGCAACATCTTCTTTATGTCCAATCTTGGGAGTAGCATTACCTGATTTTTCACTACCAAAGCCACCATGCCTTTTTCCTTCTTGATTATCATTTAGCTTCGGTTTTGTGCCTCCTAGCTTTTTACCTTCCTTCTTGTTCTTCTTCTCATCTCTTTTTTCTGCAGAGAAGGCGGCTCCTTTAACACCTTTATTTTTTGGTTGATCTCCATCTTTACTACCTGAAACTGACGACACATTGCCTTCCCTCGAAGTGGCACCTCTGACACGCTTGTTTGTTGCTTCATCTTCTCCTGTGGCCTTCCGTTTTTTTGACTGTTTATCGTGGGTATCCCGTTCATTTGTATTGTCATTCTTCTGCAAATCTTCTTTGTTCCTGTTAAAACCTTGCTGCTGAAATTTCTGACGAAGCTTCATTGTTTGGATATTGTCAAGAGCAAACTCCACTATTGGTCGATGCTCGGGACCAAAAGTCTCTGCAAATAGATAAGTACTCAGATAAACCAGAAACGTAAAATGCTAAAAGTCACCAGAAATAGGTATGCAATATCAACAAACTAAAGACACTTACCAGGATTGTTGTTAAGAACTCTCAAAGCCACAAGTGCATGTTCATGCTCTGAGAACTCAAGAAAAGCTACTCCACGAGAATGATTCTTTGCCACTGCTTGTCCTTTTTTCACGTCCTTCAAAAACTTTATCTGCAACACAGAAAAGTATAATGAAGTTGCAAGAATAATATAGCCAAACTGCAAAGACTAAACTTCAAAGGAAAGCTCACCTGCCGGATAACAGGCTTTTGCTTAGTAGCACGAGAAGTAACTGCATCAATGCAAAGTGTCTTCAGCTGTTTTTCAGTCATTGACTTGGGAACATTGTACATAATCAGCCGTGTCCTTGACACATGGAAATTTGGGGACTTCAGCTTGATAATCTTCTTTTCTTGCAGCCTACGCAATGAACAACGTTAGCATTGCAAGCTATACAGGAACTTACAAAACATTTTAAAACTGCAATAGAACAGCTCCAGAACTTTCTGAAGCATTCTGCATCTAATACAACAACTACCACTACACCTCAGTCACAAACAAGTAGTGGTTAACAATATGAATCCTCATTGACCATGTTACTCCATTTAAACTCATATGTCAAGCCAATAAAAACATTCTGCATCAAATGAGTTCTTTTATTTGCTGAAGCGTTGATTACCTAAAAAAAACTCATTTGATATATTAAATAGCAAAAAAACTCATTTGATTAGCAAAAATTGTTGCAAAGGCCATCAAAAGAAGAAAGAAGGTAAAGTAATTATATATTCACCTAATTTATTTGCTAATCAATTCATTTTCACAATATAAAGTGAAAAGAAAGGAAGTATATAGTTCGAGGCTAATTGCACCGGCAGATCAAAATATAAATAAAGAGGAGATCACTTGTTAACCATTGAATGCAGAAACCCTGCTAGAATTATTGAAAAAGAAGTAACTACCAATATGAAATGTGGCCTGGAGGGGCAAACTGAAAATCTTCAAACTAAGCAAAATCAACTTTCATTGTCTTAATGAGGAGCTCCAATTCTTTAACATATTATCATTATTATTACCACCAGTTCATCTACCTACCCCTATCATCTATTACTTTCATGCTCTGGACACATAGACCTTTTAAAGGATCACTCTTGATCTATGATTTAATGTCCCATATCATGTTAAAGAAGCTTTTGTCAAAAGGGAGTTATAGTAGAGAAAAAAAGGAGGGCAGTTTCTAGTCTCCAAAAAACTATAGAAGAACTCAGCTGATATGAAGTTAATTGTTAGGATATGCATATCAAAAGCATGTTTACCTTTCAAGATTCACCATTTTAAATATAAGATAACTTTTGAGTTTTGTGAGACTTACCCCTTGCGCTTTGACATATCACCCACTGAAACACCTTCAGCAGCTGGGGTGCCCTCCAAAATAAGACCCTCCTGTTACAGACCAGAATAAGATTACATCCACATTACCTAGAGATCTCTATTAAGAAGTTAAATGCCGAGACGGCATTACCAATAGAAGCCAACCTTTGCCAGGTAAAGGTTGCGATGGTCATTATCCTCCTTTTTGGTCTTCTGCAAATCCTTATCATGAGCAGCTTTTTTGTCCAAGGCCTTTAAAATTTTTAATTGCCGGCCCTTCAGAAAGACACCTAAACCATCCACAACACTGGCAGCGGAAATAGCAGCTTCAGCAGATGCTGCTGTTTTAAATTTGAGAAATCCAGT
>JAJONR010012467.1:0-23577 GCA_029582245.1 Solanum etuberosum | reverse complement strand
TATAATACAACATAATACAATACAATATGATACATAAGTATGGTATAGTGGTCACATTTGTCTAGTTTATAAAACTAAAAATAATTTATCACTTAATTGTTTATTTATTTTTATTATTAACTACAGTCACTTCTCAAAATATTGAATTTATTCTATTTTAAAAGTTATATAATAAAAATTGTTATTACATTTATTATTCCTCAAAAAATACGTCAAATTACTATTAGACAAATAAAAATAAACGAAAGATGTACAAGATCTGCTTTTGATAAGTAAATCAAGAAATAGGAACTTACATGTAAGCAACGATAGAGCTACAATGGTGGCAAATTCAGAATTCTAAATTTTAAATTATGACTTTGCCTCTGAGTTAGTGAAGATTCGAAGAGATTTGTCTTAAGTTTGACAGAATTAAACTAAATTCGCAGAAACTAATATTAAAAGATGCTTCGAATAATTAGCCTGCAATTCGGGTGTAGCTCACAAATACTTAATTTGGAATCGTCATTTAATTAGTACTCGTTTCATGTATATGTAATGTATCACTATGTATATATAATATATCGATATTGTATAAATAGTGTATACTCATATATAGATGATATATATATATTATTGATATACTAAAGTACACATTTCATATATTTTTTTATACAATAAAATATACAATATTGCAGACTGATTTTTTTTCAAAAAGAGAAGGTCATTAATAGCTAGAAGAAGATGAAAATGAAAGCACAAATTGCACTTCACTTACCATGTTGAATGTTTTTTATATATATATAAATTGATAATTAAATTATTTTGAATAAAAATTTATGATCGAAGGATCATTTTGCTTAATTATCTCTTACTTAAATGAACCATCAAAATTGAAAGGCCCGTGAAATTTTTACCATTTCTTTTCTTCTTTTTTTAAGTTTTTCAATATGTTAGGCCTACGAAATAGCCCAACCCAATAGTTTCAATACACTTATAAATAGTCTCAACATATAGATTTTTATTAAGTATTCATATTTATACATTATAGTTTAATATTTGTAAATAATTTGTCTTTAAGCCCTTATGATGTGATATTATTAGGCCATTAACAAAAATTGTGATAGAGTGATACGTATCTCTTAATCCTTAGTCAGAGGTTTCGGGTTCAACCTTTGAAGGATATAAAATCGCCTTTGTGAATTCGATTCACATGAATATAAAATGCTTTTAAAAGAATCTTCATCTTCTTTTATTTTCTAATTTACGATTATCTTTACATAAAAGATTTTTAAAAATTGTCATAGAAGAAAAAGAAATAGAAAAAAAAAAGAATTTTGTATCTGATCCTTGTGGATCGAAATGTAGACTAGACTGGATATGTACAGCCATTCAAATAATATCCATAATAGACTCGTTTTTTATAATAGATGAACTCATCAATTCTCATATACCATCGACGATACGATTATATCGTCGAAAAACCATCGAACATTCCGGTAACTCTCCAAGATCACCGAACAATGATTGGTCCTCCTCGCCGATCGGCAACATGAATGCCACGTCATCATCAACCCAAGTGGACCCCACCATCGTCGGCGAAGTACAATATTCCAACAATGTGGGGCCCACATAGGAGAAACAACCTAATAACTCTCCGGCACCGATCTCCATGATGAAGTCGTTTTCGGGTTGGTAGGTGAAGACGGCCGATTGATCGGTGTTTGTGGCGGTAGAAGTGGTGGTCCGGTGGTGGTGTTTGGTGGCGGCCGCCGGAAGAGGGTGGTTGTGGTCGGAGGAGTAGGTGATAATGAGTACATTGGGGTCATGGTGGCAACGCTCTACTTGTTTTTTTGCTGGACAACCTTTTGAACTACTACATCGATAATAACCCCTGCATGTGATTACATGCAATAATGTTAAAAGAATAATTATTTTATTTTATTTTTACACAAATGGTATAAAAATTATATACATAAATGTTGTAAATGAATTTATATTTTTATGAACTTAAGTTGCAAAAAGAAAACTAGAATTCACACTACTAAAAAATCATTATTTATCCACTAAAAAAATGTACAATGATTATTCCCATCAATATTTTGATTGAATCGGTGAGAAAAGAAAAACTAATAAAGTTTTCATTTAGGAAATATTAGGAAGTTTTCACTATTTCAATGAGAATCTGTTTATCATCATGCATTTTTTTTGGTGAACTGACTCGGTGAAAAATGAGTAAAAAATTATATTTTATAACATAAATTATTTACTCATGATTCGCGATGAATAAAACCTTTATTCTATTAGTTTGAATCATATGAAATGCAACTTTTAATTTGTAACTCTTTAGGATTAGCATTGATTTAAGAAAAATTTAGTAATCGACATATTATAACAAGTTAAATTTCATTAATGGTGAACTTGTTTATAATCTATGTATATAAATTCATAATGAAGTGGAATGAATATTTATCACGTGAGGCCAGAGTTTAAATATTCATCAATACAAAATAAAATAGATAATTTTTCTCACATATCTAAATTATTTTGATGATCTGAATTATCTAATACTTATACTAGTAAAATGATTGGGTATCTAATACTTATATTGATCAAAGATAATAAAGATTTAATAAAATAATCGACGTACAAATTAATTGAAAATCACTATTATTATTAAAAACCTTAATAAAAACATAACAGCAAAATCACCAGAAGTTTGCAATCTCAAAACTTTTATGGAACCTTGTTTTTATTAGTGGAATAAAAGAAAGCACTATGATTTGTTCTTTTTTTTCCACAAATTAGGAATAAACCAAAAATTAGTGGAACTTGATCCCATATAGAGTGGATTACAAAGTTGTTTTTTACTCAATAATAATCTATTGAAGCATTTTTATATATATATAATTGAGTCAGAATTTTTACTTAAAGAAAATTTAAAATATAGTAAATAAACATTTAAAAAAATCAAAAAATAATTCAATATAATATATATATATATAATTTTCTTTATTTTCCCATTGAGGCCCTTTCATTTGGTACCCTAGTTAGGTACCTTCTTCGCACTTTTATATATGCATTTCAAGCAGATAAGATTACAAAAGAAAAAATGGTTTGGAAGGAGAATTGTCATTATGCACTATAGTATGTCAATCATTCTCAACATTGATATGATCAAAGTAAGATAAAAAAAAAAATTTGCTTCAAATTTATGCGATATAATTTTTTGACGAAGAAGATTTCATGATACTTACCTTGGTCACTTTTAGGGTTGGTGTCATAATGTAACAAGTGGGCATACTAACTATAAAAAGAAACGACATGAAATGATAGTTTAATAATAGAACTATGTCAATAATGGATCCATTTTTTGTGGACATCCACATTAATGTTGTAGAATTAATCTATATTATTAATTTAATTATTATGAATCATGAGCCCCCACTTAATTATAAGCTAGAACCATTACTGCAAAGAGACAAAGTATTAATTCTTTGATAATATAATATTCTTGCTTACAAAAGCAAGTTCAAGGAATTTATTGGGTCGTAATGGAATGATTGTGATCTCTTTATTCTTAATCAGAAATCTTGAATTTGAATCTTTAAAAATAAAAAAAATCTTATTAAAAGCATTATTTTATAATGCGCGAATTCAAATTTTGTCAAGTCCTAATACAATTACCAGATAGAAAATCAAATATATTTTTGTAAATTACTTGAGAGAAAGATAAAAGGATATAGTTTAGATAAATATTTTTATAATTACTAAAGCTATTAGATATATTTTTCAAGAGGTGCGTAAAGAGTGACTTTCTTTACCATAATGTCAAAAGATTATATAATATAAAAAAATAATTTAAATTTTTTGTTGCTCTATTTAGCTTCTAAGTGTACCACAAACTTGAAACATCATATGGGTATATTTAATATTCATAGGTAAACTTCATCAATTCAATTGGGAAAAATAAATAAAAATATATTAAATTGGGAAAAATAAATAAAAATAACATTAATTTAATTATTAATATACCTGGGATAAGGTGATCCTTTAATCGGTTTTTGGCCATACTTCCTCCAAGTACAAGAATCAGATGGAGGATAAATATCCCCTTTATAATTACTTCTTGATACATCACAATCTTTAATTGGCACTGAAATTACTCTCTTCTTTGCTCCTTTTTTACTACAATAATTCAAAAACTATAACATATTATTTCCTCAATATATTACCCGAATCACTGGAAAAAACGTTAATTTCTGATGGACGTTTCATTGGAATAGAGCTCGTGATAAGGTTTTTTGACAGAAAAAAACGTCTAAAATGTTATCAACGAGATAAATTCCATTAGAAATTAGCGATTTTCTGGTGTTGATCGACCCCTCCCCTAAAAGAAGAGGGGTGGGGGATCAAGAATCGAGAATTCATATACAAATTACCTTAATTTTCTAGGTAATGACATGTTAACTTCAGTTGCTTCATCATCGCCAGATAAAGGGCCCTCAACTGAATTTTCTGCTATAGAATCTTCTTTGTATCGTTTCAATTTTATCGAATGCCTTTGAAATGACTCTTCTTGCTTATGATAAAATGGATCTTTTTGTTGCACACCTTTCATGACCAAAAATAAATAAGCTAGAGCTAGCTTGTGTTGAAATTAAGTCTTCTTTATACAACTTTTTTTGGTAGCTATATTTTTCAATTTCAAGAACTTCGAAGGCTTTAAATATGAGGTATATTCAAGGAAGAAGGGAAGTGATGAAATTTGGCTTAAAATAATATATGGTGAAGGGAAATATATACTTTTCTCGCCCTAGTTTATATGACACGTTTTCTTTTTTAATCAGCTACAGAAAAAATTATATGTTTCTATATTTAGTAACAATTTAACGTTATCATGTTTATTTTATCTTTATTGATATAATTTATAACCACATAAATATTCATAGCTTATTTTAATTCAAAAGTTCTTTTTTCTTTTTTAAATTCAAAAGTTCTTTTTTCTTTTTTAAATTCCGTACTCAGTTAAACTGCATCATATGAATTGATACCTAAATGTTGACAGATTGGCAATAATATAGTTTATTAAGGACGTGGGAGCAATTAAGACATAAGAATAATAATTGTGACAAAGGGGTGCTTTGTTCATGTAAGTAAAGATATTTTGTAAAAGGGCCCCTAAACTTAATTTGGTTTTCTTTTCTTTTTTGCCCCTATACTTATAATTAAATATTGATAAGACATGAAATTTCTGTCACATTATTTATATCACAAGTTGGACAATTTATTATATCCGGAAAAAAAAAAGTTCGACTAGAAAAAGGATTATATTGGGGAAAATTACGCAGTTAAGCAAACTTTTAAACTACTTAATTATTCATCATAACTATAGTTTGCTATAATTAACATTCGTGACTAATATTAACCATTAATTACGTGAGCTGACTTTGAGTTTATATAATTAGCCACGTTTGTATAATTCATTACATTTGTATAATTCGCAACTAACAATTCTTTGTTTGATTTGTATTTGTATACGATAATTTGTATTTGTATATGACATTGATTTCCTTTGGTTTTTCAGTTTTATCACCATGTACATTCAATCTTTTTGTGTATAACTTTTTAAAGTTTGTATAAACGTATAGTTTTCGGATTTTGTATAATATAATTTATATAATGTAATTTGTATAACTGTTTAAAGTTCATATGTTTATGTTTGTATCAATTCGTTATTTCGAGTTTTATCATATTTGTATAATTCCAGACTTAATATTATTCAATTATACAAAAACACGCAAATTATACAAACGTACCCGCGAATTATACAAACAAGATGCGAATTATACAAATTATTGCACTCTTTCGTTCGCCTCTCTCCTCCCTCTCACAATCTTGCTCGCCAGATAAACAAATACATATGTATACCAGTTACATATATACAATTATCTAGCTGATATACATATACAATTCACCTCTCTCCCACTATCTGCCCTCTCTTGCTGGCCTCTCTCTTCCCTCTCACAATCTCGCTCGCCACTCTCCTTCCTATAACATGTAGCTACGAATTGTAATTAACAAACTATAGCTATGGAGTGTAATTAGACTATTTTTGAGTGGCTATATGCGAAAGTTCCCCGAGAATGGCATCTTGATACTATTATTGAATGATAAAATTTGTTTGAGTCATGATTGCTCAAATTTACTTTGAGTTCAAATGGGCTAAAATCGAGTTAAGCTTAAATAGTGATAAAGTTTTGAATGTACTTTTTTGTGTTTTATTTCCTTTTTGGTGTCTGTCTATTTGATACTCGTTTTGAAATTTGATTAATTTAAAATCGTGGAGAAAAGCTCTACTTTAAACTTAAATAATAATGTGCTTCCAAATAAAAGTGACTTTATTTTTAAGATTCAAACATAAAAACTTCAATTAAAAACGGAAGAATAATTGATTATCACTCACCACAACCTTTTACACTATTAATAAAGTTTAATTTGTTAGTCTTTTATATACTCGGTATAAAAGATCAAAGGTGTAATATCATGCTTGAAAGCTTGTACTTTTTTTTTCTTCCTTTTAATTTTTGTATCGTTGTTAGTTCGATTTATCGTAAATATACTAAATCGACAATTGAATCAACAAATAGTGATCCTTAATGATGTGATAATCAATTAAACCAATAAAAATAAATCTTCTAAATGCTAACTCTGTATAATCTCAACACTAAATGAAGAGAGGTAGAGAGGTTGTTTCTGATACTCTCAACACAAGGAAAAAGATTAGCGTAAGGAAAGAAGTCGTAACAAAATATTATAGAAAGCATGGCAAAACATTCCGAAAACATAGCCAAAAATGAAAACAAACTAACATATCCAGATATGCCAAATAACATTAACTCACCAAAACTTTTCAACTCCTCAAAGAGTAGTAAATGTTGGTCTACAAAATGCATAAAAAACACAACACTTGCTGGAGAGACAAACTGATCCAACACTGGGATTTCCAACTTACTAAATGTTTGAAGATTTGTTAAGGATAACACCTTCATATTTGACCTGGAACCACTTCATTGAGTCCTCTTTTGTGACCCTGTGTTGAATTCCAACTCGAGACTTACACCTACGACGACGAGCAACACGGTATCCTGGACGCTCTAGCACAACATAGAAATCCATACCGTAGATACCGGTTGAAGGATCATACCTGTAAAACAGATAAAAGAATAGATATGTCAAACAAAAAAGTAACAGCACAATCATCGTACATCCTATGCTCAGTGGCTGGGTTTACTTCTCTATGTTTCGACTCCGGAGTAAAAATCCCAACTCAATCATTGCCCACACTCGTATAGAACTTGAGGAAGATGCAACCCAAGAAAATCTTGAAGATGAAATTTGCTTAAACTATATGCTTAATATGAAAAGCTCTAGCAACATAATTTAAAGCTTAATGATCCATATGCAAAGAGCACAACCCATGCAGACAGCCACCTCCACATTATAAAATTAGCAGTGCTTTTAACTGATTAGGTAGAATGTTATCAATACTCAAAACAAAAAATAGGGTGAAAGTACTCCAAATAAAATTATTAATTATATAAGCAAGATACAAATCTGCTTACTTAATTCCAAGATCGATGTGCTCCTGGATACCAAAACCAAAGCAGCCAGTCTCACTGAAGTTTCTTCTCAACAACTCGTATTCCTTGACTTTCAATCCACTCTCAAGGAGCTGCATAGCTTTCTCTCCTCTCACAGTGACATAGCAAGCTATCTTCTCATTACGCCTGATTCCGAAGGATCGCACAGTATACCTAGCTGTCAAAGAGAGAAATACAGGTAACAGAGGAGACTAAACATCATCAATAAAGAAACGAGGCATAAGCACTACATCAGTTATATTCAACAAGCAATGGAATAAAACAAATCATGGGATTTATTTATTTATTTGCCTCAGCACAAATGTTTCAATGTATAAACACCATTTTATTAGTATCTTATGAAAGTCCAGATATTATTCAACAATTCCAAAACTCAGAGTTCCTTTAATTCATGCATATATAGGTCCAGAAAACCACAAATAACTAGGGGATTCTTCCCATCTATACTAGTCTTGGTGGACAAAGTTACTTGGTAGTTGGTACTTCTTATTGGTGGGAGGTGGCAGGTATGCCATGAAATTAGTCGAGGTGCGCGAAAGCTGGCCCGGACACCACGGTCATAAAAAAAAGGCATACAACCATTAATTATTGGTTTCTTTCATGCTAAAGTGTGTCGATAAGATTCATCTTCATAATGCCAAAAACAACTATGCCTCAAACCCAAACTAGTTGAGGTGTGTTAGATGAATCCACAATATCCATTCCACCACATATGAGCCTGTTTTCACTATTCATATAGGATAAACAACTAGTTACTCCCCACAACCTCATATTTACACCTCAATCTATATTACGCCACTATACGAATCTTATTTATTTAAACACTAAACAACTTTATGGAAATTAGACCACATCTCCACAGTACTAACATTGAACTTCACAGAAAGGTGCCTAAATATCAGAAATGAGAAAAAAGGGAACAAATTGAAGGTTCAAAAAGCTCACCTTTGGAGAAAACAGGGGATTGACCGCTTAGTTGCTCCAAGACCTACAAGTATGAAACAAAGCATCGCTGATTTCAGTTTCACAACAACAACAAAAATCAACTTCTAAAGCAGCCTCAAACACTTTAGAGAAGGAGAATAACCTTGGCCGCCCTGGTAAGCCTATCTCCGCTCTCACCGACAGAGATGTTGAGGACTAGCTTCTGAACCTTGATATCCCTCATTGGGTTGCTCAATTTCTTCTCTGACGCCTACTCATTCAGTTGAGAATCAATGTATGAAGATCAGTGGTTTTAGATATAAAGAAAACTGACTCTTATGTCATAAACACATATATTAGTGTTCAATATAGTCAATTAGAATCGCAGAAAATTGATTCTTACATCATAAACACAAAATAGTGGGTTCAAATTAGTCAATTACATTTGAAGGAAATTAATTCTTTTTTTTTACAATAAAATTGATTCTTACTTCATAGAAACAAATTAGTAGATGCACATTAGTCATATACATTTGCAGAAAATTAATTCTTACTTCATAAAAAACAAAATAATGGGTTCAAATTAGTCATTTAGAATTACAAAAAAATTGATTGTTACATCATAAATACAAATTATTAGGTTCAAATCAGTCATTTATATTAGCAGAATATTGATTCCTTCTCTTCTTTTTTTTATAACCGTAATGTCCTGACCAGCTTGCGCACCCTTCAACTCGTTCCACAAGCTACTCGCCACCTCCCACCAGCAACTGATACTAGTTAACTGTACTTAAACCAGGTAACGCCGTAGCGGCAATTGATCCCTTCTACTTAAACACATATTAGTTTGTGCACATTAATCATTTAGATTTGCAGAAATTGATTCTTACATCATAAACCACTAATTACTGCAGAAAATTGATTCTTACACCATAAACGAAAACTGATAGGTTCAAATTAGTCATTTAATTAGCAGAAAAATTGATTATTTACTTATTAAACACAAATTAGTAGATCCAGCTCGCAATTTTACAGCAAAAAAAAAAACGCATCCATAGGTATAAATTTGAAGGCAAAAATAACAACAAATAAAAATGATACCGAAAACGTACCATTGGATTCCGTTCTGAAGAGCTGCTTTTTTTTTTCTGCAGAAGAAGATGAAGAAGCGGCGAAGTAGGGTTTATTGCAAAGATTTAAAGAAGATAGAGAATTTGGACTTGATTTAGCCCGTTCTATTTGGGCTTGGGCTAATGTTGTATTTTTATCCTTTTTTTTTTGAATTTGGGCTATGGGATCATTTGTACTTTTGTCCTATTTTGCGTTGGTCGTTAATTTAGGACAAATATAATAAATATCACTAGTTTATGATCTAATTACGTGTCTTTTCGTGAGTTTACTGAGTCTATCACTTGCATTTCTTGTATATCGCTCGGATCTCTCCTTTTTTTGTTCGCCACTCTCCCTCTCTCGCTCGCCTCTCGCTCAATGTATTTGTATTTCATAATGTATTTGAAATGTGTTTAGTGTGATTTGCATGTATCTGGGATGCACTGACTCTCTCGCTCGCCTCTCTCCTTATGTATATGTATTTTAGAGTGTATTTGTAAAATACATGTATCTATGATATGAAATTATCAATTAGTGAGATAATATGTAATTATTTCAAACTATATGGAGAACTAGTAAATAGAGAAAAGTATTGAAGATACCCCTAAACTCGGCGTGAATTATTAGTTTCACCCTCGAACTATTGAAAATCTTAAAACACCTCTTTACTTGACTAATTGAACTTAAATGAAATACACCCTAAATTCTTATCAAATTTAGGGGTGTTTTCAACATTTCTCTCGACTTTTTATTAAAAGTCACATGCTCCTACAAGAGTGTGAGGCCACTTGCTATGTCATGTAGTAGATCGGGGTGTACCTAAGTTTAGTTAGTCAAGTAGAGGGATGTTTTAAGGCTGTTGATAGTTTGGGATGAAACTAATAATTTACGTCAAGTTCAAGGGTATTTTCATTACTTCTCTCTAATAAATACGGTTAGAATATTTGTATAATTAGATAGTTTTTCGTTTAATATATATTCCTCGTTACAAATAAAAAAAAATTAAGGGATTAATATCGCCCAAGTTAAAATTTGATCTATTCACATACTATCATTGAATATACTTTGTTGTGATCGATAACTACTATATTGAAACGGAAAATGATGGACCATCTATAATTTTCAAGAATCATAATGCAATTAGAATTTTTGATCACTGAATTATGCATGAAATTCTTAACATGAAACGAACACGTATCAAAAAAGATGGATATATTCAAACATATCAACGTTGTAATGCACATATTAAAATAGCAAATGGGTACCAAAATTGTGAATAAGAGATTCTAAGATTCAAATTGTTTTGTTGATTTTTTTTTTAGTTCTATAGAAATTTGGTCAAGAAAGAAAAAGTATGATATAAAACTAAGGATGAAAGTTTTGAGCTTCGATGCACCCAAAATGACATATTTTAGCATCCTTCCGGGTCAAGGCAATGATGAAGATTATTACTTGCCTTTTCTTTATTTTATTTTTTATAATTAGATGTTCGGATCAAATTGAGCTCGATACTTTGACTAATTTTCTTTTTATATCATCAAGTTTTTATTTTAGTATCTCAAATTACAATTAATTTTAATTCTTCGACAATGGTTTTTTTATAACCATTAGAAAATTAGTACTATACGTATTACAAATGTTTAGGATTTAGAAAAAATAATTTTCTTATACACATTAGTAAATTTTCTTTATTAGAAATGTAGTAAATTTTCTTTTCAAATTTATAAGTTTTTAATTAAAGGACAATAGAAATTTGTGTGATATTTTAAAACTTTGAATTAAACTACTTAAAACTTAATATCTACTAATATGATTTTTGATAACAAGAACCAAGATATTGCATTCCATCAAATGACTAACATTGTATCAACTTGAACCCTTACCAAGTTATATAATAAAATAATAACTCATTGCATACTAAGTTATAAACCATAAATACATATGAACATTTAGTTATATAATAAACCTAAAAAATAGGTTTTCAACTCTCAGAACCTAAAACATATTTTTTTAGTGACCTTATATGTGAACTCATAACCTACCTACGAGAGAAGAAAAAAACACTAAAATTAATGAGGCTAAGAAATTAATGAGGCTAAGAAGGCGGAAGATCTTGCTTTGAACAAAAAAAAGAATTGAAGATTTAATTGAACAACAAATCCATCAAAAAGGGGAAAGAATATGCATAACTTTCCGTAGAATAAGAAAAATAACCTATCTACAAGGTGATTCCTTTTGAAATGCAATGTTATGGTAGGCTTATCGGAGATTCATTTTGAAAATCAACTTTGAAACAGAAATGAGCTTATGTTGTGTTAATAGTGTTATGGTAGGTTTTGACATTGAAAAAAAATAAAGTATCATGTGATAAATAACAGTTGGGGGTAAATTAAGGTTATTGTGAGTATGCTTTGAAATACTTCATATTTTTGTGTTTGAATACTTCATATTTTTGTATTCCAATTTGAAATTTGAGACTATTGTTCTCTTTATCTTTTGAATTACTTATTCATATTTGTTACACTTAATAACCCATGTCTTTTTTTAATTAACCAAAATTTGATTGGTTGGTAATATTTAACTTAATTAACCAAAATTTTATCGGGTGATGGTATTTATAACCAAAATTTGATCGGTTGATGATATTGTTTGCAACAAATTTTAAATATATGAAAAATAAATAAACCACACAAATAAAATATGAAGAAACATGAATATTTTATTGATAATAGTGCGGGTACAATTCTGTTCCTCCCTTGATTCTACTCTCCTAAGATTTATCCATGATTCGAGGCTCCTAAGATTTATCCATGATTCGAAGGTCGTTAGTGACGTATTTCTCGAACTAGGATGATTTAGATTTGACCTCTATATGAATATTCCAGGACTTTTGTGGAATACTCAAGATGCCTTTTCAAGGGAATATAATACATTTATATAGGCATGAACTAGGGTTTAGGGTTTAGCCTCCAAGAATCCTAATTGGAATTGAACACATATTGTAGAGTCCCAACTAGAATTGAACACGTATTGTAGAGTCCAATAAAATTTCAATGTCTACAAATGCCCCCTGCTTCAAGGCTTGTCGGAGTGCAGACTCGATGAAACTCAAAGACAAGTCTTGAAGTACTCATTCTTCCACCTTTGCAGCTTCAGATTTTCAAACTTGATTTATGAGAAAAGAGATGAAGGGCAGATTTGGTCTCACTGGGCGTGCCAATTTGTTTGCAACAAATTTTAAACATATGAAAAATAAATAAACCACACAAATAAAATCTGAAGAAACATGAATATTTTATTGAAAATAGTGCGGGTACAATTATGTTCCTCCCTTGATTCTACTTTCCTAAGATTTATCCATGATTCGAGGTTCCTAAGATTTATCCATGATTCGAGGGCCGTTAGTGGCGTATTTCTCGAACTATGATGATTTAGATTTGACCTCTATATGAATATTCCAGGACTTTTGTGGAATATGTGGAATATTCAAGATGCCTTTTCAAGGGAATATAATACTTTTATATAGGCATGAACTAGGGTTTAGGGTTTAGCCTCCAAGAATCCTAATTGGAATTGAACACATATTGTAGAGTCCCAACTAGAATTGAACACGTCTTGTAGAGTCCAATAAAATTTCAATGTCTACAGATATTCAACAAATTTTAACAAGTGTTTAACACTAATCACCTCTAATTATAATTTTTACCTAGAATCTATAAGTTAGTAAGTCCATTAAATAGAGCTATTTTAAATTACTTACTTAACCAGTTAGGTATTTTGTAGCTCAATTGACCGACTACTTAAACTTTTACTTAGTTGGTGCAAATTTGGTTCCCCATCTACTAATCTCCTCCTCCATTTTCATCTCTTACCCTCAATTTTTTTATAAAAAAAATATATATTCTGATTCACTCTATTAATTAGGTGGCGGTTCTCTTTAAATAATAAAAGTCAAATTTTCCGAATATGTTATACTCTAGGTTTGACTTAACTTGACAATTCCAATGGGTAAAAATAGGTTCCAAACCATAACAACTTTAGGTTAAAAATTGAATACAAATTTGTTAAAAATAAATACTTTTTATTATTAAAAATTCAAACTAGTAAAGTATGAAACTTTTATTTGATATGCTATTTTTATCAAATGATGTAACTGATAAACTGTATATAGATATATTATAAATATAGTAATAACAGAATGTAAGACATCTATTTACTCCTATCCTTCAAAACTCTAGGAAAATGAGGAAGAAGACTTGCAATACTGTGGTTACATTTAGACAGAACTTTTCACCTTAAATTTACATAACAAAACCAAGAAAGTTACACAGCTTTAAACACAACAATAATCACCCAACAGTAATTCAAACATATCGTTAGGTGTAAGAAGAGTTGTTCCGCCTAAAATTAATTCGACTTCAGGCCTGCTGCTCTCGGATAATGCCTCCTGAGCTTCTCGAACCTATTGGTACAACAAGGAGGGACTGTTATTTCACGTAGCATCAACGAACATGGGTTGTATATGTACGTTGCAGGTTCATTAAAGAAATGTCAAAGAAACAGATTTAAGAAGGCACTGAAGAAGGGTTCAAGGAAAACAAACCTCGACACCATTTATGCCACCCACAACAAAAACTAGAATAACATCGTGATCTGCTAGACTTGGTTTCGTCTGCAAAGTCCAGAATCTAATCAGCAACTTAGACTAGCAAAGAACATATTGATATCTAATTGCATCATACCTGCCCAAGGCCGAATCTCCCAAACCCACTTTTGAATAGTCGGCCAATAGTAGATGAATGATACTCTAAGCCAGGTACTTCATGCTTAGCTAGCACCCTTGAAAGCACTTTATAAAGCAGTCCTTTGCTTGAGTAAGGATCGTCATTGAACTTACTCAGGGCTTGTGACCACTCTCGGAATGAAATATTCTTTTTTAAGCTGGACAGTTTGTGGAAGAATTTGAAAAGATTATCCACCCTATCGCGTAACTCTAACTTTAATTGCATGTCATCATACACTTGCCCTTTTCTTTTATCTTTTCCAGAATCTTCATCACCCCAACTACCCCAATCGTCGTCATCAAAATCAATGCTTTCAGTATTAGAAAGATCTTCCTTCTTTTCTTCTGATTTTCTGTTAAAGTTGGCTTCTAGATCCTGAGTTAAACCTTGCAGAAACTTTAATTTTGCAACTGTTAGGTTCTCAACAATCGCATCAACAATAGCTTCTTTCATAAAATGTTCCTCTTGCCACGAGAAAGGACCAACGGTCCCAGAAGATGGGAAATCCTCACCTGCCAATATATATCCAACAACCGTGAGTAGCAGAGCATCTTGTAGAGTAAGAAGCCCCCGTTGAGCATCCATCTTATTATTTCCCTGTGAACTAATGAAAGCACTTTTATTTATGAGATCACTAATTTGAGCAGCAAGACTCTGGCTTGTGTCCCCAGCATTTACGTTCAGTATCTTCTCAGCACTGTTAAATGCTTCCCATTTAGCACTATGTGATTCATCTAAAGCAAATAATGCTGCTGCTGCTAGCTGGATGATTCCTTTGTTTTTCGCCAGAGATGACTGGCTATTAGCTAATGCCTTAATCATAGGCTGCAGATCTGATTTTGAAGCATAACCAGGACGGATTTTTGCGTTCAGTGATATATTTTCTCGACGTAAACTTTCCTGCAGCCATTTCTTGATCAGCACAGCCCCATCTTTTGTTCTTCGCTCTAGTATGGCTTCTAGGTATGGTGTTCCATGAAAATTTTCTGTAGAGACAAAAGAACCACAAAGAAGGTCACTCTGAAAATGTTGTGAGGACATTTCACCACCAAGTTTAGCGCTAAAATTCACCAACTCAACCATTTGAGAAGTTGAGTCTCTTGAATTCCAACCGCGGAGAAATGCTTCAACGCTTTCCACCAGCTGAAAGTTGTCAGAGCTTGAAGTGTCCTATCTTAGGATATTACTGAGTGGTAACTGAACGGTGAGGGGAGAACGTTGCAAGTAAGCAGGGCCAAGTTTAACCTGGCTTTGGGAGCTTTTAGCTTGACTTAAGGACGACATCTGTTCTCTGTGAGGCAATGATGAAAACATTCAATCCACAAGTGAATCCCCATGACAGCATGGAGTAAGAATGTCAAGAGTGCGGTCAATGAGTAATAGCCCTGCAGATCTCTTACGTCGACCGACATCATAAAGACTTGACATGTCTGTCAGAAGCTTTCCAACAGTTTTTGAAGTATCACCCAGGGAAAATATCTCAAGTTTCAGGTCCATCTACAAATGGGATATATTAGCTTTTAAAATACAGGCTGAATGAGGCAAAATCTAAAAAACACATAGATAATACAAATGCCATTCAATGTAGTAGTTGTTCAAAAGCCATATTAAATTATTGCGACACATTTACTTTCTAAATGACAATGTCCAACTATCTACCTTTTATTTCCACAGAAGATAGCATTAATATATTAGCTTTCAAAAAACAAGCTGAATAAGGCAAAATCTAAAAAACACACATAGATAATACAAATGCAATTCAATGTATCAGTTGTTCAAAAGCCATATTAAGTTATTGCGATACAATTACTTTCTAACAATGTCCCACTATCTACCTTTTATTTCCACAGAAGATAGCATTAACATTGTGTGTTATCCTCTTCTTTTGTTAAAGCGAAAAGGTCCAAGCTTGATCCTATATATACTATTAGAAATTGCTCAATTTTTTCCTCCATTAGACTTTTGGTCCATTCATACCCTCACCATTAGCAAATTGTCTCACACTTTCTCTTTCCATTAACAGAGCTCCAACATGAAATTGGTGGACTCCACGTGTCCAAATTTACCCCTCAATTGACTATGGTTTAACATTACCTTCAGATTTGAGCTATGTTAAAGTCAAGGGTAAATAAATGAGACTTTCCTGACGGCGGGGGTAAGATTAGACAAAAGTTCTGACGGATGGAAAAATTGCTCAATGTTGGATAATACAAGGCAAATTTTCCCTTTTAAATGAAGAACCTTACTTTTATCTTTGATCTGTTATTAATTAATTTAATTCATCTTGTAAATTAAAATCAAATATTCAGTAGAAAGCAGGCTTATTCAAGCATTTTAGGCTTGCATAAGCATATCTACGGATATACATTTTTTTTCTTTTAGGAATTTCACCTATTTACAACTTTATAGTAAAATGGCCGCTGCTGTTTTTTGTTTCTTTTATATGGAATCCAACAAGTACTGTTTGTTATATGTGTGAGTGTTTTAAGAAAATTACCAACTATATTGTACTTTGGTATATTCCAAGTAATATTCAATACATATAAATGGCCCGTGCATCGCAGAGGTTTGTTCCAAGATAGAGACAATGCCACCTAAACATATGTTAGTGAGAAGGTCTAGCCAAATTTCACTGCCATTGTGGATAACAAGGGTGCCAATTGGAAGACATCATTTTTATTTTCAAAACGTGAATCATGATAGAAGAGAACATTAAAATCGGTAAAGAAATTTGCAAACAAGTGAAAGCATGATTACCTTTGCTGCCAGATGATAAAGAAATTGAGCAGTAAGAGTTGCCCCAGCAGGGACATCCTCACCATCAGCAGTTGTCCCAGTACTTATTGGAGGTAACCCCAAGCTTATAGAGTTATCATGTTCAGCGGCTAGGTATGCTTCGGCAACTGATCCTTCTGAAGGCAAGACACAGAATCTAGGTGAAAAAGGACACAAGACCAAAGGGAAGTGATGCACAGAAACTTTCAACTTTTTCCGTACATCTTCTGTCCGGTCAACTACACTGTCTTCATACAAATTCTGTGCACTTGCAACAGAACTGAAATTAAGAGTCTCCTCTTCACTGGTGGTCAATTGTGACCATCCTTCATCTTCAGCAGATGTACTTTCCTTTACTGTGCTTTCTCCAGCATGACTAGAGTTCATCAGTGACTTTCTAGCAAGCTCCTCATAATCTTAGACAAGCAAAGATTCATATTCGTGATATGCATCCGGTCCTAAAGGTGATTCAGGGTATGCTGAATGACCCGTCTGAAATAAGTGAATTTGGACATACACTTAAAATGAGATAAACAAAAGACAGTAGATTGATCGTACAAGAAGCTACTAAATGACAATTTCCTATGTCCATTAGGTGTAAATGTCTATGACATATTTAAGCCCTGACATATACCAGTAAAATAGACAAACTCGTAGTCATTGCAGTAGGACAAGTCCAAAAGAACTAGACTAAATTTCTTAAAACAGATAAAAGAACTTTCAGTTCACGATGCAGCCTTCTTTGATTGAGATGTTTCTGTTGGTGAATATAGAGTATTTGATATGAGGAGCAATTTCAGTGCTGATATTGAACCTATTTAATACCAAGTGATACATTAGTTTCATCAGGGTATATTAGCGACCTAGTTCACACCTAATAGGAAAGTGACACAGTGATTACAAAGAGACAGACCATCAATAACATGAAATCAGTCGGAAGAAAAAAAAAAAGTTGTCCTGGCTATAAGTAATTTTCTGTTATATCTGTAACTAACTTGAAAACATGGCCTTTGAAGTAGTCTGACACTGAACTCAGTAAAAATAAACCTTGGCCACAGCATATTTCAAGAACAATATGACTATCCTCTCATTCACAAACAGAGTACATAAAGACAAATATATCTTCAGATAACATCTAGTGATCTCGCCTTCAATTGATTTATTCTTTTGTTTCACTTTTTTCTTTTAAGGGAACAGGAAAGAGGGTAATCTGCACAAAATTCTGGACGAGCATACATGTAAAAGTTAGAAACTCTTACAGTAAGCTATTCTATCTTCATAGAGACATATATACATATATACTGAGTACCAACCAAGAAAGATCTGCATGTCTCCCCTTTTTCCAAAAGCTTAAAAATGATTCACACGTAATGGTGGGATATATGTATATTTCTTTTTTGATAAAGAATAATGTGGTTACAACAACAACATACCCAGTGTAATAAAGAATAATGTGGTTGATGTAAGCAAAACATCAGGTAATAAAACCAATATATATCAGGTATCGTTATCGAATTTAATGAGTAGAAAATCTCATCTTGAGAGGTTAGAGTCTAATATGTTTTGCGAAATACAACCAGATACTCCCATTTCATTCAGAAAACAAAAAGTATGATCAAATGTGCAGAAACAAAAAAGTGAAATATATAGAGTGAAGAACATTTTATCTATGGGCACAAAAAGTACCTACCTCGGAAATGCATGTAAATATAGCACAGCTGCACACAGTTTGAAGTTCACTCAGACAACGTAAAATGTATCTATGTGCATCACTTAGAAGACATGACGTGATGACAACAACTTTCTTTGCAGGCCCAGAAGTCGAATTCCAATCGACCACCTACAATGAAGACATTGAAGACTCGTTCAAATAAAAGGTAGATCAAAAACTGGAAAAAAATAAAAACAAGAGGCACTTCTTGTGTGTGTGTGTGTGTCTATATATATATAGTAATAATAATAATATAGCTTTTCTTTTAATTGTGATAGGAATTATATGAACACTTCCATTCCTTAACACTCTACCCAATAATCTACTGTAGATGCTTACACGCCTGCCATGTGCATGATTCACAGTAAGTGATAGATTCCTTAACTATTCAATGAGATATTCTTTGTTAATATAAATAAATGTTGAGCTTAGGTCTTTCAGTCCAAATACAGCTCAATGTTTTTGCTTTCCCTTATTTTAGGGGGAGGTGTGGGCGGAGATTAAAGCCTACAGCTTATTTTTTTCGACTCTTAACTTTATTTTTCCACAAGCGATTCTTAACGAGAGTTAGGAATTCTTCATGAGAATTCAAACTAAATATTTACAACCATAGTATATTTAAGACATATGCATGCAGTTTTCAAACACAAATTACTTCTCCTGAAGTGGAAGCACATAACATTTCCTTTTTCAATATGAAGTAAAGCTACTAGCCTACTACTTATGGACTATGGTACACATCTGTGATTATGCAACTTAAACTATATCATGATGTCAACAGAAAGAGATATCACGCAACAAATTCCAACTCAACTAAAATAAGTATAACTATTGATACCTTATCGAGAGGGGACATTTTCTCCAAGCTGCAAATGGCATGTGCTCCAAGCACCAAAAACAGAGAGAATGCTCCAAGAAATTCAAAGCTTTCAGTACACCCTGCATCCAGATAAATTATGGCATCTCTAATTTCATCTGACATCTGCAAAAAGATGTAGAAACTTTATTTAATTGGATTATTGTTCCCCAAAATTCAGGAGAAAAATCAAGTTAAAATCATTCACCATGCTGCCTTCAAATAAAAGTTCCAGTGACTACACAAGTATAGAAGTGCCTTTTGCTTATTAGAGTATATAGATTAGTACAGGTGAGGACTAGCTCACTTGGGGAGCTCCCTGACTTCCACTTGATGTGGAGAGTTCAAATCCCATCAATAGCGATAGCATTCCCTTCCCCTTTCCTCCTCTCCCTCTCCCTCTCCCCCAATGTAATAAATTATTGTTAGAAAAAAGTACAGAAGTGAGGAAAATCAGAGGAGATATAACATATAAGTAATACAACTATTTTGCCTCCAATAAAAGTAGAGTTGAAAAATAGTTCTCTAATTTTCTGGATATTTTATTAGCAGAGAAGGTAAAGAAATTAAAATTTTAACAGTTCATCAGACACCAAGTTCTTTCTAGAATCTATCATAATAACAACAGCAAGAACAACAATTACTGTGCCTCACCTCCAAACAAGTAGGGATCAGATATATGAATCCTTGTTGTCCATGTTGCTCTAATTAAGTTTATTCAAGTATGATATTATATAAAATAATTAAAAAGGAATTAAGAAGCACTATAAATAAAATTTTCTGCAAACATATAAATTCATGATCGGACTAGAAGACCCCTAAAAAACATTGGACCTAAAGTAAACACACTAACATGCGTAAACTTTAACTAACAATTATCAACTAACTGGTATCACCTATATTGATCCTTTTTTTCCATTGCGCCTTATTTTTCGCTAGGTCTGCATGGATCTCAAGAGATTGTAAATCTTTCAATACAACTTCCTTCCATAGTTCCATGTAATTTCAGCTCTACCTTGTTCTCACAATAGTTTCACACTTATAGACCCATGTATCTGGAGGCCGATGTAGGACATGACCAAACCACCTCAAGTGATCTATGTGTGTTACTTGCACCTTCTTCCAAATGCTGTCATTTTTAATCTTATCTAACCTTGTATGATCAGCCATTAATCTTATCATTTGAATCTAGGCAACACTCATTTTGTGGATATGTTTCTTTTGAAAATTCTATTGGAAAAGAAACAACATTTAATGAATATGACCTTTTTCCATCACTTTAAGTATATGTGAACTGGAGTTCTCTCGGTAATTAAAAGGGAAAACATAGGGTATCAATGTTGTTCCTTTTTAAACATAAGAAGATGCTTAAAACAACAAAATAATAAAATTGGAGAAGAGATTGTTGAGTTTAGATATTTTCTACCGATATAATCTACCATCACACTTTAACAAGAAACTATCCTTCTCCCTTCTTCCTCCTTATCATTTTTTTTATCACATAGTCAACCAACCAACTAGGAAACCTCACAAGCATAACAAAAACTAGAAATGTAAAATCTAAGTGTCATGACTTCGAAGTTCTCCCTCAATCTATTTCCAAAGTACAACAACAAACCAGTGTAATCCCACAACTGGGCCTGGGGAGGGTAGAGTGTACGCAGACCTTACCCCTAACTCGTAGAGCTAGAGAGGTAGTTTCTGATAGACTCTTCGCTTAAAATAAAGCATTTCCAATCTATTCTCCAAAGTATCATAAAATTTCAGGCACTATAACATCTATGTTTGTGGCTTAGCGGTTGATAAGACTGGAATGAAGATCACAAGAGAATGCAGTTAGAATCCCGACAAAACCAGAATTTAGGTGATCTTTTTTTTTATGACAAGGGAAACCCGCAAGTGCTACCCTTTGGGTGCGCACAGGGTAAAATCCCGCTCCTTTGCAATAACTCGCAAACCACACAGGACAGGTAACCCGCACTAGGCAAGCCCGGTGCGACGAGCTCTACCCAGAAGACAAACCCCTAGCTTTCGCTGGCAAGGGGTTTCGAATTTGAGACCTCCACCATGGAAGTCCCAAACTCAAACCACTGGGCCACCCCGAAGAGTAATTTAGGTGATTTTTCTGCATGCCAATTACCTGCTTTGTGTTATGGGAGGATGCAGATACCCAATTGGATAGTCGGGTTTCTCAAGGTGGACCAAATGTCAATAAACCAAACAAAATATATGAATATTTTTTTTTTAAAAAAAATTTGGGCATTAACTCTGGCTATGTGAAATTTTCCAAGCACAAAAACTATCAGTCTGAGTACTAGCATACAAATTATGATGAGTCTCAAAATCCTTTGGGCCTGAATAGAGCGGAATGGATATAAAGGAATCATGTAGCCAATACAATTTAGTTTGGGATTGAGGCGTAGTTGATATAACCAAAATCCTCATAAAACAAAGAGATTTGTGAACTCTTTAGGATAGTTAGAGCTGGCCTAAGCTCCTTAGCTATATTTTTTTTTCTAAAAAAATGGATCTTGGACTAACTCAACCACAAAATCTAGCTCATGAGGAGAGTATCGCCCAATTACATATAAGGAGTCTAAATTTTCCTCATCCCACTCATGTAGTACTTAACACTCTGCCTCACACCCAATACAACATCAGTAAATCATAAATTGGGATGGACCTGGCTATGATAAAACGTAAACATTACATCATGAGCCTAACTCAACCTCAAAAATTAGCTCAAAGAGAGAAAGGATTGTCCAAACCATATTAAGGAGACCTATCACTTTTTCATCCCGATATGAGACTCTTCAACATTTTTTTAACTCCTTAGCTATCAATTCCTATAAATCATTTCCTCCCTAAATTCTAACCATTCAGCTCAACCTTCAAAGCAGATAAATTTGTAAATGTACAATTTGATCAGTAACAAAACTGAGAAAACTGTTAAGACTTGATGATTTCGATACATTGAACTAAGTATGGTTATGGGGAAAAAACTAAGGAATTGAGAGAACTCACTTGTCTGATGGAATCCATACAACACTTTATCACATCAACCGTAGCCATAATTCCTCTCAGGCGATGTAGCCGGTGCCGGAGCAAGATAAATTCCCGGCGACGGAATCCGGCGAATTTCACTTCAATCAATAAGCCGGTGTCGGATCGCAAAAATGGGCATGGTTATTCCCAACTTTAAATCTGTGTAGTTGAAGTTTTGAGAAGCCTAACCATTGATAACCCTAATTTTCACTTACTAGACTTGGTTCATTTTACACGCCTCAGCTTTTGTTATGTCATTTTGACATGAAATTCCTTTTTGGAGGAATTTACTATTGTAATATGGAAGTGAATTTGATTTTTCCTCTTTCTTCACTGACCTTCAAACTTTGTTTTCACTGTAAGTGTTTTCTTATTCTTTTTCCAGTTAATTTTAATTATTTTTATTTAATTTTACTGTTTTCACTGTAAGTGTTTTCTTATTCTTTTTCCAGTTAATTTTAATTATTTCTATTTAATTTTACTGTTTTGTTATTGATTAAGAAGAATGTGAATTCAGGACTTAGCACTTAGCTTTATTCTGCTATAATAAAAAGGTTGGTGTATGATTGAGAAGTGGAAGGACGGCGTTTCTGCAAAATAGTTATTTTGGAGAAGACAATAAGAAGGTTGTAAAATATTTTTTGTTAATTGGTTAAATGTTTTTTTTAATTATGTGGGCAAAAATGCCACATGTCATCGATTCATTGGCTACATTTTGTTTTTCTCAAA
>JAJONR010012466.1:0-23788 GCA_029582245.1 Solanum etuberosum | reverse complement strand
TTTGGAGGTTATAAATTAACCTCCTCCCCTTCATTGTATTTTATCCCAAAATTTGTATCTCTTCTCCTCTATTAATTAAATAGTCCAATTGGGCGGTGTTTGGAGATTAAGCTAAATTAGCTGAACTCCGTTAACAAAATTCTGGTGTTTTTTTTAGTATTCAATATTATTTATCGGGTTAATTATTTTATTGCTTTTGTGGGATAAATTACCCGATTTTTCCCAACATATCAAACAGTTTTTTAATCTCTCCCCTCAGGAGCTCCCGCTTTTGCTATTTTGGTAATTTAAATTTACAAATTACAGATTGAAAATGAGGGGTACTTATCATTTGAATAACATCCGCAACTATTGAACGTGAAAATAAGATTATGGTTTGTTTGGTTTCATGTGACATGTCCTACGAATAAAGAAATTAGATGGCTATATAACCTTAAATTTGCCTAATGTTTCCATCGCAATTGAGGTGATCTGCCGGATTCTTATAACAACATATAGTAGTTTTCTGGTATGTGAGATGAAATAAATAAAGATATTTGAAATTATTTTATTTCATTTTTTATATGAAATAGTAATTCTATCATATATTTTTAAAAAATATAAATAGTGAAATAAATAATTTTAAAATAAACTAATACCATATATTAAATATGAAATAAAATTATTTCAATTTTTATTTCGAGATTATTATCTCAACCAACCGGTGAGTGTATTATTATTCGAAAATGTATTATCGGAGCGCACCCACCGGACATGGATGTGTGGACTGACTTTAATTTTTTTAGTTCTTAAATTTTATGTCTACCCATGTGAGTGACTTCAAATTTTCAAAAAAAATTACTGAAAGAAACATCTTTACTTTTGGCAAAAGGCTTTGGAAGGGGGAATGGATAAGAATGAACATTTACAAGAATGAAATCATGTCACTATTTTACTACAAAAATTCCACTCAATAGCCAAATAAAAACGTTGCTTTTAAGTTGTGGGGGGGGGGGGGGGGAAGGGGGGGAATTAGGCATATATACCAGTTAATTAGTTAATATAGTTATAGTTTGATTAAATATTCAATCGTCACTAATTTATAATTATAATTATGTGGCTCATGTCTAGAATTTGTATAATTTGGGTCTTAATTGTATAAATTCAGAATTTATATAATTCGATTCCTAATTGTATAAATTCAGAATTTTCGTAATTGTATAAATTTAGAATTTGTATATGCATACCCTAGCTTGTATATAATTATCCTATTTATACATTTGGTTTATATAAGTTCTAATATAGAATTTATATATACTTAATTTGTTTGTATATTGACAAGCGAATTACACAAAACAAATGAAACTATAGTTATGGAGCGTAATTAGACAATCGGTAATTAAAAAGGCTTATTAAATTTAATCTCTTTGTTATTTATGAAATTTCCTCAATTTGTGGAAAAGAATAATAGTTAAAGTTAAATTTAAAGAAATTAAAATCGTGTTTAAGATAACACTATATCATAAAGTGTATGTGTCGTGTATCTAGAGATGACAATGGAGCGGTACGGGGTGGGTTGAGTTTAATCCGTAAAAAAATTAATCCACCCCGAATAACAATTTTTTTCATTTTCAACTCGCTTCACTCCGTCCTGCATAATATTTTTAGAAAAAACTACATAATTAGACATATTTTACTACATAACTAGACATACTTTAATAGATTTCGACTTAAAAATTTATTTTATAGAGGGTATTTGGGAAGCACGCAAGAAACCATATTAGTTTTGATTGAACCATTTTCATTTACTATCTTGAATATTTTAGTAACTTAAAGAAACTATCTTAGTAAATAATGCTCTATCAATCTTAAAACATGTAAAAAATTAAAATTAAATTTAAAACCGCATAAACCCGCAGCCTGCCCCACATTAATTTTAAAAATACTCACTTCAACCCGTCTGGATTCCTCCCCGCCACGCACAACCTTAAATTTTCCCCACTCTACATAGTCTTGAATCCGCCCTGCCCCATTACCATCCCTACGTGTATCTCATAAAATATGTACAAGTTTCATTGAAATACAGTAGCATACAAGTGATGATTTCATGAGAACATACAAGTGTATGTTGTATACTTTTTCCATACTTTTATGTATGTAAGTTGTTGGGCTGTGTGGCACATAAAGCTACTGGGCTATTTGGTACTAATTTTGGAAAGTTACTCAATTTAGTTTCAGTATGTTAAGGCTCATGGCAGCAAACAGGCCTAAGTTGTTGGCTCAGAAGAATTGCAATTATTGTATAATTTTTGAATATTCAAATTTAAAATTTTAAAAACTGAATGAAGATAATTCATGAGTATAGTTTTTTTTTTCCTCCTTAAGAGCTTCCATCTTTTTGTTTAGAGTTGAAAGTAAAGAGTATTTATTGTTCGAACAATTCCCTCTCATCAATTCTAAATATAGTTCTTCAGGATTGACTTCATCAATGAATTACACCAATGCATCATGTACAACCCTTGCAAGCATCAAGTTATTCATCTTATTAAAGCTCCTGAGTTTAATTTGCAAGTTGAATTAAATCTACTATCACTACTAAAAAAATCACTATTTTTCCATTGAAGAATAATGGACAAAATGCTACTGAAGGAGATCCGATCCCTTCTTAGATGACACTAATTTTGTTGTAGAATACTTCAAATTGTTTGACACCAACAATTTACATGACAATTCTCGATATAGAATATTTCAAAATGTTAAACTTTATTTGCTGATAATACTATTTATACTATTTTTGAACTTTCAAGATATCAAAATTTAAACTTTAATGTGACACTTCAACTACTTTTAATATGTAAAATCCTTTTATCAGCCAAATTAACATCTTAAACTTTGTAACCGTCAAGAACATCATATTATATATATTTAAAAAGTTGGATAATGGATAGGATCTAATATTCAATAAGGGAAGGTTGCAGGAGGGAAACTAGGGTTTTAAAATCAACAAAATTTGAAGCTTGTGACTTCGAGATTCTAACCTTTTAACGCTATATATTGGATTCCAAATTAAAGATCTGTACACATTCAATGAATTTCTTAAGACTAATACAAGGTTTAGACCAAAGTTATTGAGTTTTACCAAACCTTAGATCCGCCCGTGGCCACACAAGGAAAAAAGAAAAAAAAAAAAACAGAAAGAAGAAATTGACAAGCTCAGGTATTGAACTAGGGCTATTAGAGTAAGAAAAAGAAAACACAACTATATTGATGATCATTTTAGATATGACAAGACTTTACAAGAAAATCACCAATGTTTTTTTCTCTCAAACAAATTCTTACACTTGCACAAACATAATTGAAACAAGACATCTTACCCAAATGATGTTTCTTGTTTTCAATGTACAGTCATTTCTTACCAATCTAAAATAATCTCTTCTGCTAAAACTCGAAGAACACAAAATGAGTTAGGAGCTAATATCCTATACAACTCCAGAAAAAGGTAAAGTAAATTTTCACTATATCTTCTGTCCAAGTATGCAAAACACATTTTGCAGTCAATTGGGGTAAATCGAATCGTCTGATCATAGTAAAACAACGCAAACATCTGTCCCAAAAAAGAATCTACAGATCCAACTTTGCCCGTCCTGTTTACATGAAATCAGTTTTATACTTGGGAAAAAACAAGAGATTGAACATGTTCTTTACAATAAAGAGTGTATGTGTAGCTAAGGAGCATTACCATTTGGTCCCATATTGTTCATAGATGAAGTCGAATCAAATCCCATTTGAAGAAGGCTTTGAAGCTCATTGTCCCATACATTCTGCATCGAAAAAAATAGGACTTCATTTTTTATTATTTTTTGAAGATGAGTAGAATGTGAAACAAGGATGCAATGCCGTAGCAACGTAGAGTGAAGGGTGTTCAGTTATATAAACTATTATACTAAATGTATAGGTCGAAGTTTATTTCTCATACATTTGTATTAATCTTGAACACCAGTAACAAAATTCCTGTCTTGGCCACTGCAAAGATGAGAGATGGAAAATACTCTCGCACTTGGTATTTACACTAAACCAATAATACATAAACGTGTTTTTTAACTTGGAATCAACTCATATAGTGTAAATTGCTTTAGTGTGTGCACAAGTACACACCTAAACTTGTATTTACCCTAAGTTGGTTCCATGCACAAGTAAACACCTAAACTTGGGAATAGTAAGCTTGGCACCAGCTTAGGGTGTGCACACGTACACACCTAAACTTGTAAAAAGTTGAACAAGTACACACACACATCCTACATGGCCTAGTACAAATAAGTTCAAGTGTATCTCAAGTGAATTGTTAGGTAGGACGCGTATGTCTACTTGTTCAGTTTTATACAAGTCTAAGTGCCTACGTGTGCACACCCAAAGTGGGAGCACATAGATGCCAACTGAATTACTATATAAGTCACATATCAAACAAAAAATTGCATATTATCTAACTATGGTTTAGTGATAACAGTGTATATGCTGAGTCAGGTCTTTAATTTATTTGCTTGGCATGAACATCGAGTGCACACAAGTTTTTTTCCTACGAGAGAACTTTGGTTATACCTGAGGTAAGGGATGGAAGGGTGGTGTCGTTGCGGAGATACCAGCAAAACTTCCATGAGAAATTCCAGGAAAAGGAAGAGAGGAACTTAGACCTGGACCAAGACCAAGAAGAGCTGCATTGCTAGTTTGCTGATGGAGCATCTGCATTTAAGGGTAAGCAGGCGAATTTTCAACCTCATAGTTAAATATTGAATATAGATGATCATAAACACTATACTTAAAACTTACCTCTTTTGATAAAATACGATCAATATCGAAGTTCAGTTCCGGATTTACAGTAGCGAGTTTCATTGACAGGAACTGCAAGATTGAATCAGATCAATTTGGTGTCAGTTTAATCAGTTCTTGAAAGCATGGAACACTTATTCTAACACAGGATGATCAAATTTTAAAGTGTGAATGACAAAAAGAATATTTTTCCCTGCATTAGACCGGGACAATGAACATATCCTTAATTCAAAATTAATACTCATTTATCACAGACATCTTCTGACTGGGATTCCTGTTAAGTTAATTTGTTAGGCCAAGCTTACTTTTCTCAATACGAACCATGATCTCGCAAGATTCTTCATCAGAAGAAAAAAGCTCATGCGAACAAAATAAGTCAAAGGAGCACCATTGGATTAATCCTACATGATTTAGTTATGTCTATCTAAAATTGTGTTTCAATAGTAAATCAAAATTCGATCTGATCAGGCACAGAAAACACAAAATTATGAGCCAGGGGCTATCATATTTACCTCAACCTGCTGCTGCAGCGATTGCACGTAGTTGATAATCTCATCAAGCATCACAGCTTTTCCAGTTATCTGTTGAAAATAAAATTATCAATTTTAACCATACATCACAAATAAACAAAAAGTTTAAGCAACAATAAAACTAGTAACTACCTTATTGCAGCCTGGAACTAATTCTTGAAGCAACCTCATCCTCTCACTGATCCTTTCTCTCCTCACCTGCCAGCCAGAATGACTTTTAAGATTCATTCAATATGTCAAGAAAAGATAAACAACTTAAATTGAATTCAACATTATCTTTTAAGGCCAGTAGGAGACTATGAGTTACCCTTTCAGCAAGGCTATGGCTGTTTGTGGCTTGCCCTCTTTTAGCCCTAACATGAACATAATTATCCTTAGGAGGTTCTCCACCATCAGAGTCATCCTTAACTTGTTTCCCTGCTTGCTTGCTCCTTAAATTAGAGCTAACATTTTGGTCTGTTTTGTGTCTTTTTCCACCATCTTGTTCTTTTGAACAGTCTGAACTATCTCTTGATGGAGCCTTCTGCAGCTCTCCTTCAACATTCTACATTGAAGAAAGCACAAAAACTAAATGGACATTTTCTAGCAGCAACACCGATGATCGGAAAGACTTAAAAACAACAATAACTTAACCAGTGTAATCCCACAAAGTGGGGTATGGGGAGGGTAGAGCGTATGTAGACCTTACCCCTACCTCAGAGGTAAAGAGGCCGTTTACCATCATCTCAAGAAGAAACAGTTCAAAGCAGTCCAACAAAAGAAGTAAATCAAGTAGAAGAAACAATAGCTAATAACAAAAACAGCATATAGTAACAAAACATAAACAACAACAAAATAATATGATAATTGAGGTATAAGGAATCAATAGATAGTAACAGAAATCGAAGGGCAAGAAACTACACGAGCAATACTAGGATTACTAATATGAACAAACAACAAGACAATGCACTACTACCTACTAACCGGAAAGACTTAAAAAAAGATGGCAATATACCTTGTTGGCATAGGATGAAGAATGGTTTTCTGATATTTTCCTCTTCCCATTAGGTGAAACCTCCACAGCACCTTCACCAGAAATCTGGCACTCTCCTTCAGTGGAAATCCCTCTGTTCTTAACATAGTTAGCATAACAATTTGCCCCTCTGAGCTGTTCTTGTAAAGGAAAAGTATTGACCAATTCTGAGTAACTTTCATTTCCAAAAGCTGGAATCTTTGGGACCATTTCAGCTAGATTTGAATCAGATGGATAGTGAACAAACTGAGATGATTGATAAGGCAAATTGACAAACTCATTGTGACCAACAACTGAAGATCCTTTAAATCCCCCCTTCTGATTCAGTGAAAGAAGTGGATCCCATCCAGAACCACTAAAAGGGTCAACATTAGGCATTGAATCTGCTCTATTCATCCCAGTAGAAGGGCAATTGAAAGAACCAGTTTCCTTAGTACCCATTTTCAAGAAAATACAAAGACAGAGAGCTCAGGATCCACAAATTTTGTTCTGAACTCAATTCGTGCAACCTTCAAAAAGGCAACAACACCAATGCAATGTTTTTAACCAAAGCTAAGAACTTGATTGCTATTTGACAGAAAGGAACTCTGTGCAAGAAAAATAAAAAAGAAAAGGTAAAGTGGGGTTTGACCAAAAAGAACAAGTAATAGCTTGCAAGACTCAACAAGGAACAAAATATCTTGGCAGCTTTAAAGCAAAAGAAATCTCTCAATGCAGCATCCTATAGACACACAACAAAGGTTAAAAAAAAAAAATCCAAAGTAGCAGGCATAAAATCTTTAACCCCCCCTTGTTTGTTTTCAAGAACCCTAGGATCAAGCCTAGTCTAATAAGATGGGAAAAAAGTACTTAATTCCCAGAGACAAGAAAGTATGAAACTTTCAGAGCATAAAGTAGACAAATGAACAAGTGAAAAGCATTGGTGAAATAACAGCTCACACACTAATAGAAAAGAAAGCAGACTCCTTTTGTTTACTACTATTAAAAACAGCAAAGAGAAAGTTACAAGCTTCACATTAACCTTAGCTCTTCACTGTTCTTTTTATCTTCCAGCAAATTCAATATGGAGATGAGAATGGGGTTTGTTAAAGAAACGGTTCTTGTTAAGGAAATATACCAATTGTCTCAGCTGAAGCTTAGAATCAAAAAACAACTCAAAGCCCCACAAGTATCAAGAAAAAGAATAGACTCCAACAAGACTTTTCAGATATTCTGAAATATGTTAGCTAAAAATGCCAATAAAAAGCACTAATTCCTAACCCCAATTATATAACATACAGTAGCCTAAATTGGTTTTTGATAGTACCCCTTTTACACCACTTAAATTCATCAACTAGGGGTACTTTCAAGAACTAGTAAAGAAGCAAACTTTATATACTAAATAGATCAAATTATATATTTTTAGAAAGAGAGAGCAATAAGTAATACTTAAGAAGATAGTAAAAGGTATTTTACCTGCCCAAGCAAAATGGTGACATCTATGATTTTATAAAAGACATACTAACTACTGCCAACTGCTCTTACAGAAATGGTTGCTTAAATTATTACAGAACCTAATCCTTCCCCTTTTTTTCCCCATACTTTACTCCTTGTAATTTCCTTTCCTTTAAAATATTGTAAACATATACACTCATTCCTATACATTATGCTTTTTAATATTTCCAATTAATAAATGGCTTCACATACTGTACTGATAAAAAGTTGTCGTTATATGATCAGAATGTCACAGATTGAAACTGTAGAAACAATCTATGTATTGAGTCTTACATTTGGTGGGATAAAGTAATTTTGAACGCTTTGTATAATTTGGGTAATTTTCTTTTCTTTGAACTAGTTTTTTGGAGTTGAATTAGACTCAAAGTCTGTTTTCTTTAAATTGGTATCAAAGCCACACCTATCCTAGACTATAATTTATCGATGTTGGACCCTCATATTAAATTATCAATACATCTCCAGTCCTAGATGTGAGGCAGGTTGTTGACTATGATGACAAAATCTTGGACTTTTTATATAACTTGGACAATCCTTTTCTCATTGAGCTACAAGGTTGAGTTAGACTTTAAAACTATTTTTTTACTCTTATGTAGAAATATAGAATAAAATTGTGTACATTAGTCTGACCCTTTTCTCGAAGCCTGCATAACGAAAATTTAGTGCACCCCACAATCTTATTAATTGATTTCACATACAACATATTGGAGAGGTTCTTGTTCTTCTCTTGAAGGCCAAGTTTGACATAACTTTTCTTTTTTTCCTAATTTTTAACTGACACATTTTGCCAACTGTTGTAACAGACCTCTCTTTGCTGTTACACACTCATTTTATTTTCTATGAGTGCCAACTAACCTAACAATTCTTCTCATCTTTCAGAAATAATCTTGTGCTTCTGTGGTCCATCAAAACTCCATGAGTTCTACTGTTCATTACTACTGTGTACTATGCATGTAATGGCCCACCAAATCACTTCTCAATTTTGATTGATGATGTATACTGCTGTACTAGGCCTGCATTTCTTATTTGATGCTTCTACCACAGATATGTAAAGAGTAATGTTATATTCCCTACAAGAAAATATCTTTAATTGATACAGAGATACTTATGATTTATAGTCATACAAATATCTAAAATTTATTTTTGATCACAAATCTTACAAGTTTTATTTTTTGTGTCAAGTTAAATAGTGTCACGTAAATTTGAATGGAGAAAGTATTTTGTTTCTCAAAATTTGAATAACCAATATTTCAACTTTTTAATGGAAAAAATTGTAACTAATAACATGATTATTTAATTCAATAATTTGATTTAGTTTTGAGGATTAGTTTAATTGATTATCAAAAATTTAAAAAGTGACAAGTATTTTGGAATAGAGGGAGTATTATTTATATATTTTTTTCTTTTACCAAAACCACTTGATGCATACTCAATTTAACTTCACAAAAATTTTCATGTCCGAGAATGTGAAACAAATATTATAGTTTCTTTTCCAAAAAAGAAAAAAAGATTCAAAGTGTGAACAGTCTATTATCTAATCCTGATGAGAATTTGGATATTGATGTCTTAAATTTGTGAAATAGTCTTTTACATATTTAAAAACAATATAAGGCTGCATTTCATGTAATAAACTTTTAAAATTTTAATGAGGAATTATTTGATTCATCTGAAATAATAATATCACAAAAAATAGAATAGAGGCATGTTTTCTTTTTAGTTTCTTATTCTATGAATTTGTACTGAGAAGTCTCATTATAAGTAGTAAAACACATTTACTAAAATCGATTTTATTTTTAGGGCTCGAACACTAAATCTATTTAATACATAAAAGGAGTTTGTATAGTATATATTATATACTCCGTTCATTCCAATTTATTTGTCTTATTTTATTTATAATCCATTTTAATATACAACTACAAACCAACGCCAATTGTTGTCAAATCAAATTCTAAATGAGTTAAAACATCAAATTTAATCGACCAAAAGGATCCATAAAGTCTAAAAACATCAAATATATACAATGTTTCAAATTATCTTCAAATTCAACAAGAACCCTAAGAGGTATGATCTATTACAATTCTCTTTCAAACTCTCTTCATCAACTGAGGTGGAAGGATATGGTGCACACCACGCCGGAGCCACTTTCATTCAGGCTACTCACAAGTCACACATACCTTCAATATCTCGACAATACTTTATACGTTATTTTTATAGCAAGCTGTCTTAACTCAATAGCAACGATCTGAACACCATCACCTAGGAATTAAAATTTGTAAATAAAAATAAAAATGGGCCCCCCAAATTGTATTTCAAAGATGCTATGCAGAGAAGTTGCTTTGATTGATGGGTAGATAATAAAGTGTGAGGTTTAAGATTTGTACAATTGAAAAGATAGTGCTGCTGTTGACAAAGCTAAGTACTACTCAATAATAATACTCCCTACTCTTCTGCTTTACATTCATTTTCTATTTGTTTTTTAATATTCATATGTCAGTCTCATCTTTTCTTTAATAATTTGTTTTTAAGAAATAATAATGTCTTCTCCAATGGGTCCTCATATAACATAAATATAAAGGAATTAGGGAATCTAATCCCCATAATTTTACCTTATTGTTTTATTACTGTTTCCAGCTGTAGGGGCTGTCTCTTTATATATATACTGTTTATTTGTTTTTCTTTCATGTCCCAACCTTAAAACTTGGTCAAACCATGTGTTATCTGGTCAATACTCTCTTAATGCTGTAATCTTGCTGGAAATAATTCAAGATTATGTCCACCCCACCCCACCCCCACCAACACAAACCCAAAGTCTTGATCCAAATTGATGGTCATTCTTGATTATTGATTCATAAGTACAAATTCTATTGGAAAAATAAAGTTATTTCATATTTGAAATTTATATCAAATCAATAAATGCATCATATATGGTATATATAGACAAAACAATTATTATTTTTTATAGAAATTTAACATACCATAGCTTAATTAGGAACGAGTCACAAGTTTGAACTCTTACAGCAAAACAAGTCTGGGTTTTTAATGAAGAAAAGTAGGGGGACTAATCCATTATCTTTGAGTTTCAAAAAATGTTCCTGTTCTAAGGATTGACATCAAGCCGATTTTTCAATCATAAAATCAAATTAATAAATACATAATATACGTTATGTATAAATAAAAAATAGGGGGCACCTCGGCCCCAGGGATTAGTTCGAGTGGGTTGAGGGATGAGTCACAAGTCTAAGCTTTTCCTATGCAAAATAAGTTCGGTTTTCTAATGGAGAAAAGTAGAGGGACCGATTCATTTAGCTCTGGGTTTCAAAGATACAATTAATCCTAAATCGATTTATCGATCATAAAAATAATATAAATTCTATCACTTCATAATTGATTTGTACCATATGGAAGTAACATCAATTTTCCATTGCCTCTTTTAAAGTTGAAATAATTTGTTTTGTACTAATTGGCTCTATATCTATATAAGGATAATTCGTTAAATGCCTTACATTCTAAGCTTGTGGTTAGTTTTGTACTATGTTACATTATAGTGAGTGATTAACACATTAATTATCATTTCTTTTCATATTACGTACGTAGGTGGATCATAATTAATAATCAGCCTAATTTATTTTTTTACAAAGTAGCACACATAAGTCAAGAAAGTTCTTAATTACGTCACGGCAATATATAGTATAGTTGTAGATCAACAATTAGGTGTAACATTCGTTATTATAACGTGATGGGTACTAATTATTCAAAATGAAATACACGTGAATAGTTGAATTACTAGATCTATTACATTTATAGGATTATATAGGAATTGGACTTGGACTTTCAAAGGATGCGAATGTAAAATTTAAAGTTTGTGAATTTTTATAGAAATTTGAAATTAATACTCTATATATTTACTAAAGTAGTTCATAATCAAATATACATATATTTAATATTCTTTTTGGACTTTCTAAATGATAAAAATGTCATATATGAGTGATAAAATCAGTCTAATATGATTCATCCGACTAGTTCAAGTTTGAGTGGTTATCCATCTATTTATTGATTTAACTTATTTTGATTGGTTCAATTCAGCTCATTTAAACGTTGAACTTATTTGGACTAAATATGTAGCCAAATAACATATATATGAAAAAGATTATTAAGGTATTTTAATTTTATTTTTTTAACTTGTTTGATGTGTTATAGCCTTAATAAGAAAAAAATACTTGTTAGATAACAAATAAATCATAAGAAAATAAACAAAGAAACTAAAACCATGTAAGAGTTGGGTGTATTGAACATTCAATCATTGTTTAATTCATCACATCTCAACTTAAATAACTTTCGTGCAAGCTAATACATAATTTATTGTCTTTTCATAAATTCAACTCAAATCGTTCACATAAATATGACAAATGATATAATCTTTTGATATCATACAATCATATTGCCTCCTATCAAGTTTTTTTTTCCTAAATAATCTCCAAATTAATAATCTTTGGAAATTTCTAGAAGGAAAAATAGTGTTTATATGAGAAAATTATTACAAGTATCTTAATTTACAATTTATGCAAACTCATGCTTCAAATGTTTCAAACACAAATATGATGATGATTTATAATAAGATGAGAAATGATTGAAACGGCATACCAAACTTAACAGTGTGGGCACTCACATCAAATCATTCCTCTCATTACATTACAACTAAATAAACAGGGGTAATATTGGAAACTTACTTACAATTTACACTGCATTTCTGTTGAAAATAATTTTTTTAAAATGTAAATAACTTTTATGCAAATGAAAAATTCAGAAAATGTTAAAATATAAAAGTTCAAAGTGGAGTTTCTGGTTATAAAAATGAAAAGTTTTAAATAATGCTCTAAATAAGTGATTATGGTGCAAAGTATTATATTTAAGAAACAAGATATCCAGCAATATTGATCCATATGCTCCAATGTCAAGATCATGTATATTTCAGTGTTATATTTTTTAAAAGTTTAATAGGCTCAATGATTAGAACGTAAGTATACTTTCGAATGCGAGATAACATAAAAATACATATCGTATGTATTTTAATACATAATGTGCCCTTTAAATTTGTCATGATATTTTATTTAGACACTAAAAATTAATCTATATTTTAATTTAATACCTCAACTTCTAACAAGGTATTTATATTAGATATTTTTTGTTTAAATTTTGATATATTTTTTTGGTATGTGTTCTCGTTCATCTACTAATATGTTATTTTCTTTAATTCTACGCATTCACCCCTATAAGCCTTAAAACCTCAGACATTCTTTACTTTAGGTCATTGAATATATTTAGAGTAGATGACATATTTTATGTGGTTAAATCAACTATATAATAGACAAATGAAAATATGCAAAAAAAAATTGTTTTTAAAAATCGAACCGAAATTATCTTACTAGAACACTTTATTAAGAGTGTTCAATTAAAATATGACAGTTCGAGTGTCTGAATGAAACATCCAGATGACTATGAAAGTTCTACTATTTTATCTCTTTTTATTTTCATTTTCAATATTGTTATTGCGAGTTTATTTTCTTAACATTGTATAGTGATTAAAATGTCATAATTAAAACCATGTAAAAACTCGAAAATGCAATAGACAAACCGCATGCGGCTTATAATGGGCTTTTTTTTGGGGAGTGGGCCTTTAATTTTGTGTTCTCACAAAGATTGTGGTCCTGCCCAATTAGCAATGATGGGTTAGATACCTCAAAGAGAAGAATCTCTAATAAAGCAAGTTTATATGTGCCTAATCAGATTCTTTAACTTTAAACATAATCAATTTCTAGATTATGAAATTCACTTCATGCTTTGCTTTACTCCATACTTCAATCCCCTTTTTTATATTAACATAATAATAATAACATTATTAATCTCCAAAAGAAGCTTTGTCATCAATACTGTTTATGAAAAGTTGGACCCCCACCCCCCTATGGTTCAGATTAATTAGGAGGGGGTGGGTGTTCACAAATTATTATTATTATTTTCTACTGATATAATCATAGAAAGATAATTTTAAAGAAATTTTAGATCAAACTTCTCATAAACTTTAATTTTCTATTAGTGCAACATTAACTCTTTGATATATTTTTTGCTAGAAGTATCGGTGATACGATATATATATGTCATCAAGTGGAGTACTATTTTCAAGCAATGTCATATGACACTTCTTATTAAAGGTTGTGTTTACCATTAGGGTGAGCATGGTACAGTATGATATAATTTTGAAAGTCATAATTTGTTAATAAATAACTATAACTTTGCATTTTCGAGAGACATCTCAATTATATCATAATAACACCCACTTAAATATATAGAAATATTTAAAATAAAGTACAAGTAATTTTCTCTGTTAATTAATTACACAAAAATAACATTTCAATCAAGATAGAACTGTAATCAAAGTTCAAACATCTAAATACTTAGATTTGTACTAATATTAATTACTAAATTTGTTAGAATATAATAATATATATAAATTGTATTTATAATTACATACTCAATATGGTATTCAGTAATTTTCAAAAAATAGACCGAATACCAAAGTTTTTTAAAACATGCCAAATATCATAAAACCGAATCCTACGTTGGTATGTAAAACGAAGTAAAGCTAAATTAAAGAAATTAAACCAATATTAATGTGAGAGGTAGGAAGCAAAGCATGCGCAGAACACGAGTATAATAATTAAGCTTTTCCTTTTAAGAATAATATAGTAATAAATATTATAGTAATTAAAAGCTAGCAGTAATAAGGCTGCAGTTTAATATTATAGTTTAATTATTTTTTCTTTGCTGTAAAACAATAATTCCATCGACAACCATGAACAAGACTAATCATTTTCAAGACATTTTTTTAAGTTAATATTTCCCCATCAAGAAGTTTGTGCAGAGCTCCTCTTTATGGTAATGCCAAGGATGAGTAAAATGAACCTACTCGGTCGGTCAGAGACGGAACTAAAATTTTAAGTTTATAAGTTCTGAATTTTAGGAAATACAGACTACTAGACCTTTGTAAACTAAAAGTAATTATACATATTAAATGAATTTTAAAATATAAATTACAGGGTTTGAGCTAAATCTATTGATTTCTATCGAATCTGTGGCTGAAGTAATTATAGTTTTGCCCCTTACACCAACAAAGATTGTGTTGGAATGGATCAGATTCACCACCATTTATCTTTTATAAGAAGTCTCAAATTTGATAACTGATTATAAAAAAAAATCAAGATAATAAGTGTTATGAATCTTATATTGTATGAATTTAGAATATGCAAAAGTACTCCTAATATGAATATCGAATACCATACGTTCTTGGAGCAAGAAAGATGAAAACATCTGAGTTGTTGTTTTTGGAGTTTGGTGTGGTAATAATAATACTGCTAGGAGTAGCCATGAGAATTTAGCAAACAACATAATTTTGTTGTGATTATTGTGCTTTCTGCATGGCCTTGCATGCAATTCTTGGGTGAAGATATTGAAACTTTTTGGTGATTGAGAAGCATGTACATTTATTCACATTGGTCGATAGTGTTAGAATTATAGTACCAAATTTGGATATAATTAAGGAGGGTTGAGTTACTACATTTTGTTTTCAGATCATTTGGATCTAATAATCTAAAGTATATTTACATGATACCAAATTCTACATTAATTAAATTGTAAAATTTATTTTGATTCTATTACAATCTTAAATAGATCAAAAAATTACCTCCAGTGATCGTGAAAATGAGTAGTTTTGAACTTCTGACTTACCTCATGGTCAAACCTTCAACATCGGAAATCAAAATTAGTTAAACTTTATGTTTCGTTCATGTGAAAGTCAAGATAATCCATTCTCCAAGATCATTTTTGTAAATCTTCCCTAAATTAACAGAAAACCATATTGTCAAAAGCTACTATAGTCACGTGAATCCATAGTAATCAGTCATGTAGATTTGCCATTGAATATTATCGGTCAATGTTGAGCTATATGTGTTGGAAAACAACAAACTATATACTCGTATTTTAGTGTATTATTAGGTTGGCTAAAACAATGAAATTAATCAAAGATTATCATCACTACGACTATTTTCCTTAAGCTATTAATATGAGACTTTGTTTGCAGATTTAATTACTATACTAGTAGTTATTGAAGCTTATAGTGATCTTGAATATAAGATCAACGTCCTAAAGGTTTTAAGTTGCATTATTAAGTTACTTCACAATTAGAATCATGAAATTTGCTGCATTGGACTTGTATTATTCATGTTATAGTCTCTTGATCATTGATATTCACTTATCGATACATTTACAAAAGGTCCGTCCAAACGTAAAAAACTGGGCCTAGAATCGATCACCTGAGTCCAGCCCATTATTAATTGCAATGGTTTTGGATCTTAGTAAAAGTAACCAGGCCCAGCCCACTAGATTTAAATAATTGGGGTAGAGGAAAAGGAAATCGTAGAGGGATTCGGATGTGAGGATTCGAACCCTCACCAACAAAGTAAAAATTTAAGCAATCAACTATCTAAGCTAGTAGGATTCCCCGTGCCCCAAAAAAATTGTTTGGTTCAAGCTCTGCATTTGTAGTAAGAAATTTATTTAAAATGTATAAATTAGTAATTTAAAACTCAGTAACTTAAAAGATTTAGGGCTCGTTTGGCCATGCGATATGGAATAATGATATGATATTATAATATGAAGTTAAAGTTTTGTTTGGATATGCGATATGAAATTTTTATACTGTATATTTTTTCTCATAAACATAAGAATCTCATAAGTTGTAAAACTATTAAAATAGCCCCAATTGTTTTTCAATCTTATGAAATAGACAAAAATTTATAAAATCGTATAATGTATTATTACAAAGCTATTTGTTCTAAATTGTATCATCTAACTTTAATTCAATAAAAAAGAATTGAACATAAATTGTAGTGTACTAGTCTTTAATATAATCCTCCCACATATTACGGACAATCTTCTCACGTTGAACTTGCATTTCTCGATCATATGACCGAGAAGACGAACCAACATTGTTACTTTGAGTCATTTGTTGGTCAATATATTTCACAACTATATCTTCATGCTCATAGACCATAAATATTTCATCACTCCTTTGGTATTCTCGCGAATAATTATGTAACACTTAGATTGAATACTAAGTGTTGCATATATTTATGCTCATAGACCAGAAATTTATTGAATATGTATAAGTTATTTATTTAAAACTCAATAAATTAAAAGGTTTAGAATCTCAAAAATCCAAATTGATAAACTTTAATTTCCGACTCCGCGCGTATTTGTGATGACAAAAGTAAGGACTGAAAAAAGAGATTTGCAACTAGATTTGAGGATGTGGACATGTCGGATTTTTCAGATCAGTACGGCCCAACTTAACGTCATTTGTCTCCTCTTCTGTTCAATCCTTTTCCTTCAATAATTTCCCTCTTTTTTTGTTGCAATTATAAATAAGAGATAAGGATTTAATTTATAGTACTTATATACTTATAAAATAATGAAAAACATTATTACAAAAAATAAGTGTACTCTGATGTTATTGCATGTTAATTTCTCTGTTTTAATTTAGAAATTTTGAGAATAAAAAAATATTAGATATATAAATTTTATTTTAAGAAACATCAAACTTTTACGTTTGAATTCAACGTCAAAATTTAAAATTTAAATCTCAAAACTTTAAACGTGCCACTTAAATAAGGACCGAAAAGTACTATTTTCCAATGTACTAATCTACCCATACATGATAATGCTACAACTCTTCATGTTTACTAAAAATTTCAAAAGAGTAGTATCCCCCCCCCAACCCCACACCCACCCACCCAATGATTATTATCAATTTTTTAACATAATTACAAATAGATCATATGAAAAAACGTGAGGGTAATTCCTCATGAATATTATTTCGTTACATGACTGTAACGAAATAAGGAGTACGATTAGTGTATGGTAACCCGCAAAAATCAAAATGGTACTATACTACAATTTAATTACTATGCAGAGGTAGTGTACCATGAGTCTGCAAAAATATCATATAAATGATGCTTTTTTCTTTTTTGTCACAAAGATACCAATTACCTAATGTTTGAATTTAGCTACCCATACTCAGACAATTTGCATTGGGAATGCACCTCTAATTTATGTGAAAAAACTATTTTTGATCGTTTATTTTTTCCATGTTTTTTTTTGCTGAAAATATCTATAGTTTACTACTACTAATTTTAAGATTTGGTAGATGTTATTACATATTACACTAGGGAGGTGTTTGGTATGGAAGAATTTTATTTTTTGATTTTCTCATATTTGATCGGTCAAATTTTTCAAAAAATATTATCTCCTGAAAATAAGTTGTTTTAAAAAAAAGACTTTCTTAATAGAAGTAGGAAAAACAATTCTCCAAATAACATTTAGCATTGATTGTGTCGTCCAACTCACTTTATCTCTACCCTCGTCCTCATAGCCCCCCATCCACCCACAATCCAATCTCTCTCTAGATTATATATAAATAAATTTATAATAATATTTTTTATATACACATCAAACATTAAAAAAAAACAAAGATGCTCTTATTTTCTAGGGAAAAAGGTCTGAATTTTGTCCGAAATTTCTGTAACAATTCCAAACTTTGGGCATGACTTATTACCCCCTGCACTATTTAATAGTGTATTTTAAAGATATATAAGTCTCCAGCAGGACAAGTTACTATTTATAATAATGCAATATTTATGATGTCCACGTGGGCACCTATATATCTTTAAAATACATTATTAAATAGTGCAGGAATAATAGGTTCTACCCAAAGTTTGGGATTGTTACAACAATTTTGGTTAAAATTCAGATATATTTCGAACTTTTTTCTTCATTTTCTAAAGAGAAAAAACATTATCGTTCGTACCAAACACACCCTACAGTGGACAATGGACCAATAAAAACATGTACTCATTGAGTCATTAGTGTTACTTGATAACACTGCCTTATTTTTCAGGGGTAGTAAATAGGTTATTTAATTTGTTCGTTTTCATTGCGCTCTGCTATTTGTCTAATGTTGAGAACAACCCCAGCCCTTTAAGATCCGAATCGAGTTAAAAAATTTATTAAGGATATTTAAAATAAAATATATACATATGAAAAATACTTTTTATTTTATATATTTCATATAATACTTTTATATAATAGTATATAAATTTTGACAATGATGCATGTTCGACTTGCTATATGTAACTACATGTGGCTACGTCGCGACAAATGTAAAGGCTTATTTAGAGTATCATTTACTGGTTTATAGATTTCGGTAGATTTTGTAGAAATTATATTGAAAATAGATAGATCTTGAATTTTTAACCTCCATTTGCATTATAACGTAAACCTTTAAGGTGAAAAATCAAAACATGTTAAACTTGAAGGTATGCCCATGAGGCAAGCTGGATAAAAAATTCAAACCATCCACCTCTAAGGTTATATTTATAAATCACTCGTTGTTTATGCGCATATTATACACAACAATAATAACAAAATAATTAGTATAGCCCAAAAGTGAGATCTAGAGGAAGTGTCCCTACATTTAATTTTAGATGTTTTTGATTTTTAAGTAGTTTTTTAGTTTTGAAAGTGTTTAGAAAAGTTATAAAATGCTTTTAAGTACCCATTTTTAGACCAATCTTTTTTTAAAATAAGTCAAAAATCAAAAGTAAGATACCACCTACTTATGACTTATAAGTTACTTTTATAAGCTCACCCGGACATACCCTTATACATATTTAAAAACCACTATCTATAAATAGTTAACCATAAAATTAGCTACCTATTATAGTAAACTAACTTAAGATTTGTTACAAAATTCATAAATTTAAAATTTTGAATTTACCGAAACACATCATTATTTAAATAATTAGCTTTGATCACACAAAGAGGGGGGACCTGAGTACTGGTGAAAAAAATTGAAGAAAAACTGATCTAACACTGGCATTCATAAATGGTGAATTGGAGAATAAGGGGTTCATATTTATGGCCTTTTCTTTTGGAGACAGGACATACCTCCCCAATTGTAGCTATCTCTTTACTTCTCACTCTTTAATGTTCATTTTTCTTCTATCTTTCCCTTTGTCTAAAGTACTCACAATTACTCTTTTCACTATCATGTGCCTATAAGTGTAAATTAACTATTTTTTTGGTAAGTGTAAACTTATTTTGAAGTTTGATTTATTTAAGTTCAGTTTCATTTTTTAAAATTAGAAAGAGCGCTATGATGCAATTAGTTGTAAATGAATAACATCGATCTAGTAAAGTTACCTTAGTGAGGTGTTACGCGTGAGATGAGTTAATTTATAAGGGTGTGGTTAAAAATCATAAGAAGTCTAATAATTCACTTAGTGGTGGATGAATTACATCGATCTAGTAAAATTATCTTAGTGAGATGTTAAACACGAGTAGAGCTAATTGAGAAGGGTATGCATGGTTAGCATCGATATCCTCTTGGATATGGGTTGGCTTCCACCTAACTTTTTGATTTTTAAATTTTCTCTCTAAACCTTTGATTATAAATGAACGGGTACTTGCAAGTTTCTATTTTGTCTTTTATACTTTCATTTATATTTCTCCATAAAAAGTCTCACTAATTAGTACTCCACTAGTTGGAACACTAATAAATGATCTTTTGGTTATGTAAACGACTAAAAAAAATTAAAACTAATTTACTTTGCCAAACCATATAATTGGACCGGGGGACAGTAGAGATGGAATTTTAGGGTCCAACTAAATCTAATATTTTCGTTGTGAAATATACAAATATATTTATAATTTCAAAAGTACGGTGAGTTAATTTGTGTTAACCATGTATATACTAAAAAGCCATGTCCAACCATGTATATACAAATTTTTTATTAAATCGTAAATTACTAAATTCAGAAAATATTAACTTGTTTATTGAGTCATTATTTAGGTTGCAATGGATGAAGTTGTCCCTTTTTAATTAGAGATCTCAATTTCGAGTTTTGACTATGAAAAATCTTTAGTAGGAACCGCTTTCCTCAAATAGACATTGTGTGGGGGAGCTAATTTGAATTAGTCAAACTTCAATGTGATCCTTCCCAAACCACTTCTAAAATTATTCTGAATTTATAATTACTATACAAAATATCGAATTAATTTAATTTTCTACTCCAACTTTAAACTATTCTTCCAATAAAAACAGACTAGAATAGTACATGAACCATAGATTTACATTTGTTTTTTTCACCTAGGGTTTAACTTTTAACCTAGCCAAAAAGCAATCTAGTAAACTTACCAATAATGTAAAAGCCTTCTTAGTTTGGCATAGAAACAATAATGTCACACATCCAAATTTAAGAGGTTTTGTTCTGCCAATTTTCACGTGGAAATGGGGACTTATGTACTACCAAAAAAATAAAATAAAGAGGGACCATTTTTTATTTTTTCTTGCAACAATATATTTACATAATATTTATTTATTTTAATTAAAAAAACAGTTTCATGGTAGGAAACAAGGTCCCTCTAGAGGGAACATTACATATATTATATATTTTAGCCTCATCATATCATAGTCCTTTTCTGAATATCTACTTAGTGTTATTAACTCTTTGAAAACGAATCAACATATTTTGTATAGTAGAATTGTCCCATTCTTTACCAGCTGCCATATTGTACGGTTTCGTTTTTTTCTTTGTTTTTTCTTATTTATTTTTTTAAAAAAAAAAAAATTGAAAGAAAATCTTTTTAAATCTTTGAGCATGTATAAGATATGGTTATAAAGTTATTTATAATATAAATTACTACTACTGGATTTTCACTTTCTTTATTCAGTTTTACGTGGTCCTCAAATGAAATAAATTGATTTTGTGGTCCGCTTTGCCGCATACATTTTTGTTTATGGACTAATGTTTAAGTTTTGAATAATTTTGGATGTAAGGTCATTTTCTTGTACTCTATATCCATTAATTTAACCTACCCTTCTAATTTGTTTAACTTTATTTTCAAAATTTGGATAGAAGTCCAATTTATGGCAATCCCAATTAAAACTATAGGATTTAACTTATAAAAAAATTGGATAGGAGTACAATTTCTGGCAATCCCAATTAATCCAATATTGAAACTATTGGATTTAACTTATATATATTAATATCGTAAATGATTTTTTTTACATTGGCAATGCATCCAAACATGTTAGAATTTGCACCCAAAGGTTCAAATCGCTGTAGAGATAAAAATATTATGTGGTTTGTTTTTTTCCATTTATTATAGGTATAGTGGATAGAGTTATCTGATATTTATTGCGGGTGGGAAATGACATATATCTGTGAAATTAATCGAGGTGTTAAATTGATGCGGACATTAACAATTATTTAAAAGAAAAAAACATATTGTAGCTTGACTTTTTTATGTTGCCAAATCTCACACTTTATGAATTTGTTATATGTATATTACTTTACGTGACCTCTTAGTGAAATAATATTTTTACATTGTCAGCCTAAAAATAAATAACCATCTAGTATTTATATATATTAAAACTTACATTGAAATTGGCTTGTCGAAAATGTTTCTTTCGAAATTTCATAAAAAAAATATATAATTTTAATGATTTCTCAGTGGATAAGAATACTATACTAATTTGAGTGATTTTTGGATTATAAAATAAAATTAGGTGACTTTCTAAGGATATTATTGTTGTAACTTTTGAAGTAAACATTGCATGGAGGACAAAAATAGTTTATTAGCTGATTAACTGCTGTCTTACATAATACATAGTGGTTTTGCTTTAATTAATTATACTACATAGCTGTCCACAACCGATTAAGTAATCATTGTTTTTGACGATAAACCAAAAGGTGACAAACTTCAAATCACATTATTTTTAGTATATTAGCTTTTAGTTATTATATATAGAATTTAGAAGTATCCAAATTTACTTTCCCCTTTTTTCCACAAAAAAATCAATCCTTTTGACCATTACAATGACCTTTCAACAAGAAAATTATCAATTATACATGTTCCCTCCTTATTATATGCCTTTTTTTATTCATTGACCATTCAATTATTACGTAATATATATATATACTCTCTTCATTTTTTCCTCTTCACCCACTTCTATATCTTTTTTTCCATTTTAAATTTTGGATTGATTTTAAATATTTACAATTATAAATAAACTATATAGTTAATGGAAGTAGTTAATTTAATACAACCTATTCTTTCATATATTTAAAGTAGTTACAAATTAATGCTTCTTATAGAGAGTTTCTTATAATTAAAATTTAAGCATTATCTAAAAATTATAGCAATCTGAGTCCAAAGAAAGTTTGTATCCTCCTTCAAAGGGTGTAATATAATATAGGTAATATACTGCTCCTGACATAATTGATGACTAATTTTAAGCTTATAACCTATAGATAATAGGGAAATAATATGATTTCTTGAATTTCATATCAAGTCAAAACTAGACAAATAAATGAAAACGGAGGAAGTAATATTAAGTTTTTTACTGTATAAACCACAAAGTGTTGATTTATAAATTAGTTCTTGTGGGCACTAAATTAATACCCTACTTAAAAAGTTTATGCGCAATTATGGCCAGCTAATGAAGTTATTGATAAGGATAGAACAATAACATCATGATTATGAAGATCAGTACAATATGAAGGCACTATACCCACCTTGTCAATTCTCATTTCATTTTGGGTCCACTCTTTAACTTTTGTACCCTCCATGCAGTATCTAGCATTGTCCTAATTTTGAAACATATATCACATTAATTACTCAAACTATGAATCAACTAACCATTAATTCCCTCTTTTACTCATAATTAATGATGAAATCAATGATGTTCATCAAATTTTACCAGGAAAAATCCTTTTGGCCAGAAAAATTTGGTCAGAATGGAATTTTACCAACGTTATTTTATCTTTTTGAATATTTTTAT
>JAJONR010012465.1:0-26851 GCA_029582245.1 Solanum etuberosum | reverse complement strand
ATCAATATATATATATATATATTTTCCTTTAATGTTACCGTGTCGGAACGTGACACCCGATCCAATAATACCATGCCGGCTCGTGGTATCCGATCCAATAGTATCATGTCGGCTCGTGGCATCCGATCCAATAATATCATGCCGGCTCGTGGTATCCGATCCAATATATCATTAATTTATCATTTATTATCACCACTTTTCACTTCAGTAACAATATTTCATCAAGCCTTCTTTATTCAAGGCATCAATTCGATAGAGATGGTTCAAGATTATAAATTTCACGGTCTCAGGATTTCAGACCAATCACAAACCACGCAACCAAGCCACACAACCAAGTACATAGAGAACTTCACAATATCACTCAATGCATATCAATTACTATTAAGAGTCTATCTATCAAATAGAATAAACCATAACCTACCTCCACCGAAGAACTGACGTCAGGCAAGTTACTTCTCCAATGCCTTCCCTTTCCTTAACGCCTCCGAACCTTTCCAATCTATCAAGTATATATAATTTGTAAATAAACGAGTATATAAACACTCATGCTACTATATGTCTAGCCTAGACCCAAAACTCACCCAATTCTATAATCAATTTCAAGCCCAAGGGTAAATCTTATTCCTCAATTTAGCATAACTTTAATGTAATTCATATAATATACTACACCTTCTATTTAATTACCTATCTGAATATATCAAAATTTATTTTATAATATGATAACAAAGTAAAATAATTAATGTCAAACCTAGTTGATTAGCAAACCATGGCGTACTGCAAAACGAATGGCAGAACTAACATCTTTCTAATGTTTAAAACTATAAGCATTACTCAACCTAATAATCAGCCATAATTAGGCATAAGGACCAATAAGAGTCGTCACTCTTTAAGTTTCAGAACACCACCGTAGTAAGATGAATTGGAACCTTAACATTGCAATTCTAATTCCATCTTTCTTTCTCAATTCCAATAACACCTTAATAATATCATAGGATTGCTAATCATCTCCTTTATTGTTATCCAACCATTATATAATTAATGGCCATTAAAGTTTTTCCCACATTCACATAATCAACCCCTCTCCCCAACATTAATTCAATTGAAAACCACTTCTTCCCAACTAACATATAATATTAGTTTTTAACACTTACATTTTATCAAATTTCACAAGAACAAAGGTCTGGTGAGATGGATTTTGCACTCCTTCTGATTGTCACCGCCCTATTCTCTCTTTTCTTTTACGGATTATTTATTACCCTAATATTATAGGACTAATTATAAAAAGTGACCCACTATTAATTTTACTGTTATTTTACAACCATCAACTAAATAAATTATTAACACTACCCCACTAATTCATAAATGTAGTTACGAATAGCCCAAAATACTCATTTAGAATTTATCGAAAAGTATTTTATGAAATAAAAAGCTCTAGTATTCAAAACGACCAAATGGGTCGTTACAATGTGAATGCTTCCCACTGTAGGTAAGTAACAAAACTGTGCAAATGAAACTTCAGAAAACCTTCAAAAAATTATACAAGTGGAACTTTAAAATTTAAATTGTGCTTGAATTCAAATAATTGCAAGTAAAAGTCCAAGTTATTTTCCTTGAGTTCGAAATGGTGTTTGTAGAATTCGAGGAAATTTTCCTCAAGTTATTTTGTCTACGAGTAATTTTGTGAGGAAGTTAGTGACTAATTTTAGTAATTTTTTCATAGTGATTAAATAGTAGTTTTTTAAAACAATGATTAAATATTACTCTCTCTGCTTAATAATAATTGTCAACTATTAACTTGACATAAACCTTAAGAAACAATAAATAATAGGAAAAAATTATTATATTATCCTTTAAATATATTAAATTTAATGTTGAATAATAAATAGTATTTAATACAAAGGTAAAATAGACACAAAAAGTTAAATTATCTCTTTCGAATTTTCAAATTGAACAAGTATTATTCAATAATTATTTTTAGTATAGTAAACAAATAAAAATTAACGAGAAAGTAATTTACCGTCCGAATCAGAAGTTTCTAGTATGCCCATTTATTCCTACTTTCTAACCAGTATCTTTAATACATGCAATAAGTTGTATGGTCCACATCGACTATTTTTTGTTACACATTTTGAGGTGCTCCATTTTCATGTCTAGGCTGCCATTACCATTTTTATATATGTATATCAAAAAAAAGTATTATCCTTTAGTTTCACGTACAAAAGCTAATTTAGCTATTCAATTTTGTATACATCAAAGCAATGGGGAGCCTTGGTCTTAAACCTATTAACACTAATGGCCAGAAAAATAGCATGGTGGTCGTAATAGAGCCGGAACAAGAACAAGAACAAGAACAAGAGCCAGCAAGTCCAGCTACACGATTGTTCCATACAAAAAACCTCAATTGTCACATTATTGCTATCTTAGGTTGCACTACAAAGATCAACCCCGATGTCATCAAGAAAGGACTCGAGTCTACTCTCCTCAATCACCCTCGCTTCTCTAGTATACCGGTATGTAGACAAGTTAGTTTTTTTCAGTTTTAACTTTTATATATTGACATGCACGTTCAACAAGTTATATATAGAGATATAAAAAAAAGGTTTACCTATATATATGCAATATAACTTCCATTGAAAGGAGTTTGAATGTTTGATTCCCACTTAACCATATATAACATGTTAAGATCATGGATAGAGCTCGCATGAAAAGTACTAGTTCGTCAAAATTCAGTAACTTTCCACTATCTATGTACATATAATATAAGTATGAGAACTCACTAACTTCAGATATTGGATTTGCTTCTAGACTCTGGTTAAAAGACTTTATTATTATTACTCCTATAAAAGTTTATACTTCTCCTCACCTTTTTATAGTGACACATTAATGTTTGTGCTTCCTTTGCTTATATGTTACCATTTTCTTTTGTTTGAAAAAAAAAAAAGGTAGTGGATGAAAAGAAAGGTGTAAGAAAGTGGATGAAAACGAAGGTAAATGTGGAAGAACATATAGTATGTCCGGATTTAAACCCGGACATGGATTCTCCAGACGAATTCCTGGAGAAGTACACGTCGAATCAAACAACAATACCTTTAGACATGACAAAGCCACTTTGGGAAGTTCACATATTAAACATCAAAACATCTGAAGCAAATGCTATAGGGATTTTAAAATTGCACCATTCAATTGGTGATGGCATGTCAATTGTCTCTTTAATTCTGGCGTGCACTCGAAAAGCTTCGGATCCACAAGCATTGCCTACTTTACCTTCAAGTACAAAGAAGGAAAAAAATGATGTTGGATTATTAAGGAGGTTTTGTTACTATGTTTGGTTTTTGTGTATGGTGTTTTGGTATACGATTGTGGATGTTGTTTTGTTTTTGGCAACTATTTTGTTTCTTAAGGACACAGAGACACCAATGAAAGGAGGAGTTGGAGTTGAGCATAGTCCTAAGAGACTTGTGCACACCACTGTTAGCCTTGATGACATGAAAATAGTCAAGAATGCCTTGAACTTGGTATGTGGCTTCATTTTACGTGACACTCTTTTTTATATGTTTTTATAATTATGAACATTTATTTTTGAAAATTATAGTCTCCATTACTTTTGTATAGGCTTAGTTTGAATTTGGATTTTTCCTTTAACAACATATTCTAATGTTTTTTTTTTTTTGCAACTTATTCATTGCTTGAATTATGTTATATATAGACAATTAATGATGTAGTGATGGGCATGGCACAAGCTGGTTTCTCACGATATCTCAATAGAAGATATGGTCAGTATCTGTTTTTTCCACTACTCCCTAATTAATTACACCTTACTAGCTCTTCTGAGTATTTAGCTCTTGGTCCAGCTATTACTGTACCTACTGTCTCTCTCTATATGCATTTATTTGATCATGCTTCTTTTTAGTTACACTATTTTCTCCTATTCATTTTACTTGTCGTATTTATTTTTTTTCGCCCCTTAAAAGAATAATTTGATCAAATTATCTTTCTTTATTCTTTAATAAGTATTACTTTTTTGTTTCTACATTTTTTGAATAATGGTCAAGGTAAAAAACAAATGCTTAATTATATCTTAATTTTTGAATTAAGTGGTCCATGTAGAAAGCATTTTTCTTACTTCTTCATAAGTTTACCCTAAATTAAGCATTAACCAAACATTAAATATGAATTTCAGATTAATTACTTGTCCAATTTGTATTTTTAGGTTTTCACATGTTAATTTTTTCTACTAATAAAGATGTGGTGTATGTTCAGGTAACAAAAATGGAAAAGGAAGCAGCAGCAAGACAAATAATTTGCCTAAGAACATTCGTCTAAGAGGATCTATTGTTTTTAACATCAGACCTTCTACTGGAATTAAAGTAACAACAATCCCTTTATATATATCATATCTCTGTTTCAATTAACGTGTCTTACTTTCTTTTAGATTTTTCCTACATCTAGTAAGTTTTTAATTGCAATATTCTCATTATTGTACCTTCACCTATCTATGTTTGGGAATCATTAAAATCAATGCGGTCCTCCAAAGTACATTATATTTTAAAAATCTGACTATCGACATTTTCTGATGGTCCAAGGAATATATAGAGATCTCTAATAACACTGGACGTGACATATTTACTTTATATCACAGGATTCAATGATGCTTTTAGTTTTAATATACAAACTTTTAATTAAGATGACAATTTTTTTTAAAATTGTTTAATGTATGCAGGCTCTAGCAGAGATGATGGAGAAAAAATCAAAGGCAAGATGGGGCAATAAAATAGGATATGTGTTGACCCGATTACCCATAAGCTTACCCGATGACCCGTTGGATTATATCCGACAAGCGAAAATTATTATCGATAGAAAAAAACTCTCTCTTGAATCCAGATTCTCTTTTACCGCTGCTAAGTTAACCCAAGATATATTCGGATCCAAGGTGAGTTTTTTTTTTTTTTTTTTTTTTTTAAATTACTAGAAGTTATTATTATTTATTAATTGATATGAAGTTTAAATTAATTAGAAAGAAATATTATTGAAACTTGTAGTGTATATGAAACTTATGATATTAAACATGTTAAAATATTTGTACAATTAAAAAAAATATCATTAAAAGTATTTTAAAAAGTTATATTCTCACAAATTTATAGAGAAATTATTCTTTTTTTAAAAAAACATAGTAGAAATGAATAATATAGACTAAAAAAGAGCGAGGAATAATTTCTTAGGGAAACTTTTATTTTTAACTTGTTCAAAAGGAATGTCATTTTTTTATATGTAGAAAATAATTATTTAATTCTTAATAATATGATTTATAGCTACACAATTTATAAATATTTAAATTTTACTTGGACTATATACTTCAATAGTTTTTTATAGTTTATGCCCAATTAAATTATGCTACGTAAATTTGAGAATGGGAGAGCATTTCCTTGTTTTCGTAATGGTCTTTTGCTATGCGGAATAAGATGAAATATTCCAAAATTTATCCTGAAATATCACATCTTTTATCTTATTCGAATTTGATATTTTATTTATCGCAACTTCCAAGTAAAATCTTATTATTGTTATTATGTTTTGCATAATATGAAAGGTGGCGGCAAAGGTGACAAGGAGAGTTCTATCGAGCACCACGGTTTTAATATCAAACGTGGTTGGGCCTCAAGAAGAGATCACATTTTACGGCCATAAATTAGCTTATGTTGCTCCTACAACTTTTGGACTGCCATATGTTAGTATAAATATATACTCATCACTAACTTTCATAGTCGGTTGTTTGATCAAGCTTTAATCAACAAAATAATGAATTTGGTGTGGTTGCAGGCTGTGACAATACATTTCCAAAGTTACTGTAATAAAATGACAATATCAATGGCAGTAGATCCACAAGTGATTCCAGATCCATACCAATTATGTGATGACCTACGGAACTCACTTCAAATGTTTAAAGAGGCTGTCACTAAACAAGACATGGTATAAATCTAGTCTCTGGGGTCATTTGATAGATGAGATGAAGTAGATAAAGATATTTTATGTAATTATTTTTTATTTTATTTTTATGATGAGGTTAAAACAATCCTAAATTTTATCTCCAGTTATTATCCTTTATCTCATGTACCAAATAATCAGACTTGCTACTTCTTCTTTCTTTTCTTTTGTTGGCAAGATGTTATACAACTTTGAAACTTTTATACAACTCTTACTCTCCATATCAAATTATTTAATGTGATTCTTAAAAATAATTATTTTGAATTATTTATCATTTTTTAAGTTTAAGATAAAATTAATTTATTTATTTATCCTTATTAGAAAATAATAAAGTAATTGTTCTAACAAACTACAAGAATCCCAATAAAATAAATATTTAATAAAAAGAGAAATATCTTAAAATATAATTGAGGATAAAATATTAATATTTTTTTTAAGAAATCAAAGAATTCATAAAAAAGAAATTAAATACTTTTGACTTTTATATTTTGAACCTTATACAAAGTGTCACGAAGCGAGTATAATTTTGATTCTCTGCAGTGAAATTCTAAAATTACCCGTTTCACTATCATATGCGTTCCACTCTTTGTTGTTGGAATATCCTCAATCAATGGTGTATTTAGTAGGTTGGTGTGGGTTCACAAAATTAAGTAGTTTTTTTTTTCTAATTCTATATATGTATTAAAATAGTTGATAAATATCTATAAACATTTTGATTGTGAACTCATGTGTTATCGTATTATATTAACTTAAAATCATTATCAGAATCATAAACTTTAAAATTTAAATTCGTGCGACTATTCGCATGTCATAGATATTCTGAAAATATTTGCACTTGCATAATTAGTGGTCCAATTAATTAAGCATCTCTGGTAAGCCCATGGATCTTTTGTTTTTTTCCTTCGATAACTTACTGCCTCAATTATTAATCCCTTGTGTATCTTTTGAACTTACTAATCCTTTTACGGTGGAAATTCATCTATAGTAAAAACTTTATATAATTGATTTTTTGAACTTGCTTCAAGTTATCATGACAATTGACGAAAGAATAGAAATCCCATGGATTCATTTTCAATTTAACACAATGGGCACTTCAAATCATCAACGACTTTCCATCTTGACGGTCTATAATATTGTTTTATGGGTAACCTATTGTTATGGACATGAATAATATAAAGCATCATTTAGGTGTTTTCGAGTTTTATCGTAAAATATCAATTTATTTTAAATTTATAATTAAATGTTGTCTAACTTTCATGTAGGTTAGGTTTGGTGGTAGTTTGATGCTCCGTACATGTTTCTCTTTTATATCAATAGTATTAGTAGGTTAACATAGTTCTCTGTCTAAGAATCTATGATGCTATATTGATCGTGTTTTGATTACCACATTACTTTGTTGTTGATACTGTATGTTATGTGATGCTTCCTCTAGTACTTAGTCTATATCTTTTCTTCTATATGTTCTTTGATATATGTTACCTAAGCCAGAGGTATAATTTATGTATGTTTTACCCCTTCTAAATTTCCTCGTATTGAATATTCTAAATATATTATTGTTGTCACATTATGTACTAATACGTAATACATCAAAGTAAATACGGAACGAGAAATAAACTCAACATTATATAATGTTTACATACTATTTTTTGCAAAAAGTAATTTCCATATTACTCACCATATCATTGCATAACTTATCTTTAAACCAAGCAACCTAAGTAATTTGTTCTCATTTTTCGTTTAAATATTTTGGAGAATGCTTTTAGCTTTTTATTGAAGCTAATTGTTTCGATAATTTGTGTAGAAACACACTTTGTATTTCAAGACCAAACACTTAAACTATAAACTAAAGGTGTACAAGCCAAATTGTTAAGTCAAATGGAAGCAACGAATCAAGTTAGATCAAAGAAAAAAAATCAGGTTTGTTATTTGGTTAAGTTTGTGTTGATAAAAAAAACCAACCACTCTTGATTTGATTTTTCAAAGTTTAGATATATTATTTCAAATTCGGGCTTGTAAATATTTTGTTTTGTATCAAATGTTACAATTATCTTATTATAGATTTCAGATTGAAAGTTAACAATATACTTTGAAAATATTTTCTTTTTGAAGATTCCTATTCAGTTAACATTTTTAAGTTCTAGCCTTCACACATGTAAAGTATATTTGATCTCTCTTTTCAATCACGGTGTAATTGTAGGAAATTTGAAAAAATTAATATAGAAAAATCGAAAGAACCGACTAAAATCAAAACAAAAAAGATTGACTTTATATTAGTTTGATTTAAATTATAAATTTCATAAACTGACATAGCTGATTTCATTATTTTTAATTAAAAATTAAATCAACCCGATCTATATACATTCCTACCATAAAATGTAAATAATGAAATTCTTAATTTATATTGGATTTATTTTTAGGGATAATTTCTTCTTCTTTTTTATTTTTAAAAAAAAGAATGGTTTAATAATTGAAATTTGAAGGGCATTTAGAAATGTAAATTTCTAAAATCTAAATTTATACAATTGTTTTTCCATAATTATAAATAGGGTCTTCTGGAATTCTCCTCAGTCTCTTACATTTGAACACAAGAAGTCTCTACACTTGTTTCATTTTGCACTCTTCATATACTTCAAATCCATCAAAACCCTAATCCCCATTCTCTCGATCAATCCAATGGCGATTATTTCTGATTTCGAGGAGCAAGATAGCAAACCGCCATCATCGGCGGCGGCGGCGGCGTCAAAGCCCTTTAAGGCCGTGCTTGATCCTGCTAATCCTCTAGGGTTTCTTCAAGCCGTGTTCGAGTTCGTTGGCAGGGAATCTGATCTCTTCAAGAGTGATTCATTGATTAATGATGTCAATGCTGTTGTTCGTATGGTGAAAGACAAGCTGCTGACCGAGGAGCGCAAGAGGAAAGTGGAAGCAGAAGCATCAAGCTCAAAGGCGGCGGGAAAGAAGGTCAAGGAGGATGTTCCAGATGTTTCTGCAACTGGTGCTGCAAAAAAGGAAGAGGTTAAAGAGGTAAAAGGGAAAGAAGTTATGAAGGAGACTAAGGAGGAGGACAAGAATGGTACTCAAGGTAACGTTTTCTGTGAATCGGATACATTTTTATTAGTTATTTAGGGAATGATTGTTTATATACTGCTACATTGGCCATTGGCGAAGTCTGTTCAAGTAAAGTTTTGGTCTTTGGGTTGAATGTTCTGTATAATTGAATACAACTGAATCTATTGTTCCTGATACATAGCACTTCTGTCTTTTACTATAGTTAACTGAAATTGACGTTGGATTCGTATAAGTTTAACAGCCTAAAACTAAGTTACACTCGGTGTTTTTATGAACTTGAAACCAAAAACATACTTCCTCTGTCCTGTTTATACAATGGTACTTTCTAGTTTCTAGACATGGCATTAAAGATGTTAACTTGTGTGTTGATGAGGATAATTTGACATATATTTTATTAGCCATAGTGATCAAACTTCATAGTTTGAGTAGTTTTTGTGATTTTGATTTGTTGAAGAAATAGAAGGGTATCAACTTTTTGGGGATATTCTGAAATTGGAAGATAGTCATAAAAGTTGGGCGGATAAGGTATTTCACTACTAGGTAATAACTTTGAATTACATTTGAGTTTAGTCTATGATTAGTTACTAAAAAGGGATTGCTACTCTTCTATTTCTTAAATTTTCATGACTGCCCAGATATCAAATTTACTAAAACTTTCAAGAGTATCAACATTTTGGGGATATTCCTAAGTGGGAAGAGTGTCATATAAGTTGGATGGAGAGATATTTCACTACTAGGTAATTAGTTTGAATTATGTTTTAGTTTTGTCTATGATTAGTTACTAGAAATGGATTGCTACCAATTAGGCTAGAAAGAGGACTGTAAGCATTGTGTAAAGGGACTGACTTGAATGGTGAGGTATTCTATAAGACCTAAGCCTCTTAGTCAACAAGTACGGATTTTTAATTTTATTAGAAGTTCTCATATTAAATTGTTTATCAAAATAATGTATGAACTACTCGTTAGATAGCCATTTTAAATTTGAACTAGACAACTGTTGGTGATTACGAGTTTGTTGTGGATTATCAGATTATGCAGTCATGTACTAATTTCAGTTTGCATTGAAAAAGTTTGTTTATTCAAAATTTGTTATACATTATAAGTGGTAGATTAACTCGTTAAATGTGTCTTTATTCTCAAATTAATTGACAAATAGCCCCTTGCAACAAGAGTTTCTGTCTGTGTGCTGGTTTTTGCAAAATGATCGAGGACTTGGTTTGGATTTTGCTTGATATTGTGCTAATTTTGGTTGAATTAAGCTTCATATTGGGGTCCTTATATTGTCTCCTTTTACTTATTATCCTGTTTGGTTTTTATATGGTATCAGAAGACATTAACAACTTTCAGTTTAGACATGTATACCTTCTGATAGGCTACTGATATAAATCGCGATGGCCCTTTAACTTTAATTGTATGATATGACATTGTTTGTGATGCAGTAAATCTTGAATTGCATGTGAAGTGTTGTTACAATTTTCTATAATTTATATTGGTCTCAATGTCATGTTTGCTATTAGCTCAAGCTTTCTTGTTTTGCATTACCATAACTTCTCAATGCCCTCCCTGATGATATATCTGCAGGTCCTGCAGCTCCTAACAACAACAATGGTCTTGACCTTGAGAACTACTCATGGGGTCAATCACTACAGGAAGTAAATGTTAATATTCCTGTGCCTCCTGGAACAAAATCAAGGTTTATTGTTTGTGACATATCAAGGAACCGTCTTAAAGTTGGACTAAAGGGACAGCCTCCAATAATTGATGTGAGTGTATTCTTTAGTTTGGTAGTCAAAGATGTTATTTGCTGTGTGCCTGTGTTTTCATCTCAATTGCATAGTCAAAATTTGCACTTGCTCTATATTGACTTCCATTCCCTTGTGCTTGCAGGGAGAACTATATCGACCTGTGAAAGTTGATGATTGTTTCTGGAGTTTAGGTAAGTTGCTCATATTTTCTACTTGCTAGGTGGTGTTCTTTGGATTTTGTAGCGATCTTTTAGCTCATTGGTACTGTTAGGCTTGCTATGCCTGTTTTGTTTTTCTCAAACTTTGTAGCTTTGCTGATTGAGTTCCAAAGTAAACTATCATAGAGTCTTGTTCAATAACAGTGGTGCAGCTTTGTTAAGGACAAATGATACTAAATTAACATATTTGCAGAGGACCAAAAATCCATCTCTGTTCTCCTAACCAAGAAGGACCAAATGGAATGGTGGAAATGCTGTGTGAAAGGTGAACCTGAAATTGATACGCAGAAAGCGGAACCTGAAAGTAGCAAGCTGTCAGATTTGGACCCCGAGACGCGATCAACTGTGGAAAAGATGATGGTAGGATTCTATTACTCATCAACATTATATGCTTATATGCTTGCTTTGGAATTAAGTGTTCCAAATTGTGTTATTGCTCTATATTGACATAGTTGCTTATGGGACTTTTTACCTGATTCTCATGGTAGATTTTGGCATACTTTGAGCATGTGATGTACATCACAATTTTTTGGCAATTCACTATCCCTCATCCAATTACAGAATTCTTTTGGTTTCTTATTACTGTTTCTGATGAAGACCTCTTGTCATGTGTGGAATTATGCACTTGACATCAAAAACATACTGTTCAAATTGGAAGTGTGGTATAATGTGCTCTTTATAACATGTTGTTTTGAAGTGGTTTCAAGATGCTATGGTGTCCTTAGTTTCTACATGTTTTTGCATTTACTTTTACATAAGCTTATGAGTTTTTCCTTGATACCTAAATTTGGGTGCCAACATTTATGGTCCTAAGTAGTGCCTTCTATCAAGGTGTAAAGCTTTTGCTTGAAGCTTAGTTCAGTAAGCATTGTTGCATGGACTTGCATCTCACTAAATAATGGTACAAAAACTGGATCAAGTGTTTCTGCAGTAATTTGAAGCTTTTGTTTGAACACTATCAGAGAAGTACTGTAGAAGTTAGTACTGCAGAGGCTGTAAAAGCTTTATAAAATTTGAAAATATTCTATGTCAAAATGGAGTATAACTTGGATTAGTCCCCCACCCACCCACCCCACCCCCAAAAATAAAAAATAATAATAATAATAATAATTATAATAATAAATATGAAGGTTCTTTCAGAATTCTTAAATCTTTATCCTTGGTGTAAGATCCATAAATTTCAGTTCTTTTGCTTGGAGATTTCAGTCTTTCCCATGCTCTTATTGGATTATGGTGTCTCCTGTGATCGTGAAGCTATTAACAAACTGACTCATACTTGGCATGAGGATATAAGAAAAATAGGTTACGTATCATCTAGATAGTGCTGATTTTTCTAGGTTGTTTCTGCCATCTAGCCATTTTTGATTTCTACGCTTCATCCCGTTGGACAACTTTATTGATAGGCTGGTTGAGTTGGACATTTTCTTCTTTGTCAGGTACATTTATTAGATTAGAAATGTAAATAATATTGCATCCCACAACTTTAGTTGCCTTTTGAGAAATCCTGTTTGCTGTAATTTATGCCCTTAGTGTGTGATGATGCTAGTTACTTCAATTTGCTTGATGAGAAATTCCTTTTGCAGTTTGATCAGCGACAGAAATCCATGGGTCTTCCAACAAGTGATGAGACACAGAAACAAGATCTTCTCAAGAAATTTATGGCAGAGGTGCAAACATGATATCATGTATTACTTTGTTTATCTCCTTTCTCTTTGTATGACTTGAGTCATCTTGTTCTTTCTCTGCTGCAGCATCCTGAAATGGACTTCTCAAAGGCGAAGATATCCTGATACGCTGGTAATTTGCTTGGCAGTGTTGCTTATTGGAACATGTTTCTTAGCAGGAAGAAGCTAAATCATCTTTTTGGCTAGACTCTTAACTTTGCTCTTTTATTGGGATAGTGGGACCTTGGAAATTTATGTGCATTGAGGTACTTTGTATCTGATAGGTGCTCAGGGAGTTATCTATACATACTTGGTTGTAAGCGATTCTACCATGTTTAATCAAACAGCAGTTCATGTATTGAGTTTCCTGCCTTGGCAGTTGGCATGGAGTTTTATGTCTTGGGTGGCGTATTTTGTTTATTTGATTATTGTGTTTAATGTGATCTTTGTGCATACACCTCCCGATTCCCCTGTCAATTTCTAGTTAATGTGCAATAGGGAAGAACCAGAAGCGCTTCACCTGTGTCTGTGTTGCTGCATGTCCTCTTTCTAGTTCTCCCCGTCTAATCTAATTTGAGTATGATGCAGAAGCGTTTACTAATGCCTAAAGAGGACATACATCAGTTTCATTTCCCGGTAGGATGTTTCTCAAATAGGTAAAGAGGACATACAGCAGTTTCAAATTTGCAAAGCTCAACCTTTCTATGACACTGTATTAGAACTCTTGAACTGTAGATCTAAGAAGCTCTTGTGTTAATGTTAAGACTTTTAAGGCAGCCAGTTTACTTTTTTCAATTTATTGAAGGTCCTATGATCCTTGGAAAGTCGGTCTTGTAGGTGATAAAAGTGAATTTCTTACTTATTTTCTAGCAAGATAATATAGGGTGGATCGATAAGGGATGGGGGTTGGGTGTGTAGGAAGGAGACAATGAATTTGGAATTGCTATTGATAGAATTTGTTTTTCCCGTTTTTATCAGTAACTTGTTTTCTTAGAGATTTTGTTGACGGAAACATTTGAAAAATTGGAAAACATTTTCTTCCGTACCATAGAATATGTTTTCCAACTTTAAGAACACACCCTAGTGACCTTTAATCCTCAAGCATAACACCTTCCCAGTTCCAGGCTAAGTTCAGTTTTGTCTTTGAACCAAGCTGTCCAACTTAGACATCAAGTTGTAGGTAGGTATAGGCAACCACATAATTAACGATACGTGTCCCCTATGAATTATGAAGTGATTATGTGGATCATTTTCATATTGTCTTTCTCCACCAGAAGTTGGACACTGACATTTTTGGAGCTAGTATCGGAATCTCACATATGAGATAAAGCGATTCATAATGTACGTGACATCATTTTTTAGGTTTGAATTCTCTGATACCATAATACGGTTTTCATAATTGTTTTATTTTATCGACATGTCTAAACTCTACAAGTGTGAGTGAGGTAGAGAAATCAAATTTTGAATTAATGTATCATGAGTTTGAATTTCATTGTCCATATAGACTTATACTTTATTTAAAGATACTTCATCTTGTAATATTACATCTTATCACATTGCAAGTAATTAATTATGGTACATGAACTTGTTATATGAGGAGAATAATCCTATATATCATGATATGGTTAAATTGAATGGCAAATCAATCATTAAGAAAAACTACAATATGTGATGAAAATTTGTTTGTACTTTTTTGTTGTTGGAAGAAGGTTACTAACTTTTCCACAACTTGGCAATTGGCATAGGTGTCTAACATAGAGCTAAATATCCTCAAACACCTTCCAACTTGGGTAGGTTCATCCTCTAACAAAATCATCTCGCATTTTCCTCAAGTTGTGGTACAGACAAGTGACAACCAATAGTAATGACACTTGCCCTGTGTACTTGATGTATGTCTCTTTCCTTTTTTTATACGTTTGTTACCTGACATTCAGTACTCACTTTGAAATTCGACTAATCCGAGTTTGTGATAGGAAATTTTACTTTTAAGGGATAAGGTGTTTCCTTACAATTAGAGATGAGTATTGATCATGTGAAAAGCTCGAATTCAAGATATCTGATTAAGAATGAAAGAATACTTATTGGTTACGACTTTAATACGATCATTGGTTATGTCCTTTTCCACAAAAAGGTGAGGGACAAATGACACTTTTGGAAGGGCTCATATATGGCCTCATCTTTATTCCACTTAACCCAATAGGCCCACTCCCACTCCTCAATGCCTGCATGATTTAGTAAGGTACCACTACACAATAAATGTTCTCAATGATCTATTTTTATTAACATTTCTAGAACATGAATAATACAACAACTCAAGATAGGATAGTTTAATTGTTGAGAAACCAATTTAATTCAACTTTTGGAAGAGTGTTATAAACTTTTCCACAACTTGGAAATTTGGCATAGGTGTCAAACATAGAGCTAAATTTAATCCTCAAACACCTTCCAATAATTCCAATTTGGTTAGGTTCATCCTCTTAACAAAACCATCTAGCCTATCCTCTCAAGTTGTGGTACAGACCAGTGACAACAACTTAATGACACTTGTCCTGTGAAGAAATAATAATGTGGATATTCTTCGTACGTCCTTTTCTAGTGTCCGATACCCGCTTTGTGGTTCAATTAATCTAAATTTGCTTTGAAAGTGAGACCCTCCTTACTAAAGACAATTTCTTTATTAGAGTTCGAACTCGATAGTTTTCTAATTAAGAATGAAGAATATTATTCAACATTATTCTACCACAATTTTTAAAGATGTCTTTTTCCCCCAAAAAGTGAGGGACATTGACACTTTTGGGAGGGCGATTTTATTCCCTTTGCCCCACTCCTCAATGCCTGTCTGATATAGTATATGGTGCCATAACACAATAATAAAAATGCATACTCCCTCCGTCCATCTTTACTTGTTCACTATCCTAAAAATAGTTGTCCAATAATATTTATTCAGTTTAAAAAATCAAGAGATAATTTACCCTCTTATGTCTATTTTGCCCTTGCTATTAAATACTATTCAATATCTAATACATTTTTCAAAACATTAAATTTAATATATTTAAAGGACACTATAGTAATATTACCCCTATTATTTATTATTTCCTAAGGTGTTTGTCAAATTAATAATGGACAATTATTATTGAATAGAAGGAATATTTTTTTATATATATAATTATTTTTGGCTGATCGATCAAATATGTAATTTGCCTTTAATTATTGACAAGTCAAATTGAAGTAGTTGTATTAGAGAGTTCCAATTTTAGCTCTTTCTCATCATTTTTGTCCAACTAAATATTTCCTTCTAACTCAAAATTCAGTCAAAATTTTGGCAAAATAATTAAGTATCATAACTTAAATTATGTTATTTTTACTATATCCTCATGTAAAAAAAATTAATGAATAGATCAATTCAATATACCATGGTTGAGTTGGAAGTAAAATCAAATCATTAGAAAAGACAAAAATGCAATGAAAACTCATTTCTGTCCTATTTGTTTTTTGGCTTGAAAGTTTATAACAACTTTTCTACTACTTAGCATACGTGTGATCTCTAGCGGAGCGATCTGATCGTAACAATGGAGAAGTAGGAAGACTTTGGCGATTCATAAAAAAGTTATGCTCATATAATATTTACATTAAAAAAAATTTAATTTTTTTTTGTGTATTTATTTTTATTATTTTAATTCTCTTTAGTAAAGATTCTAACTTTGTCACTACGATCAATACACTCTAACACCTTGTTTGGATGTTTGTTATCCGTTGTATTGTATTGTTAATTTGAATACAATTGTTGTATTGATTGTTACTTAAATTCTATTGTATCGTATCGTTTAAATCCATCGTTAGGTAATGATGAAAAGACCCATTTTATGTAACGAAAAATTTGGTGTGATCGCGTCGTCACCTTAATATTTTCTTCTCATTTTGTCTTTATTTATTATTTATAATCATAGTTCATCTTTTATCCTACCTTTTCATAGCAGCTCTACCTCGTACCCCTACTTTTCTTGTAGGTAAATCATTCAAATTATAAATATGTGACATTATATAACGCGGAGAATGATACAATCTATTCAAACATTGTACTTATTAAAACAATACACTACACTACAATACAATACAATACAACATAATACAATACAATACGATACATTACAAAACAATACCTAACAACCATCCAAACAAAGTGCAAGGTTCCAACTCAGTTAGGTTGAATGTGAAGACCAATGCCTTCCAAAATTGGGCTGAAGTTGTTGTAGAGGCAACCACATGACACCACGTGCCCTTATGAATTATGAAGTGTTGATGTCATTTTCCAAAAAAAGGTGATGGGCATTGACATATTTTAGATCTAAAATGGAACAAGGCATTGTTATGAACTTGTTTTATTCACTAGGCCCAAAAGGCCCACATCTTTCCTCAAAGTCTGCCTAATAGTAATATTTCTTATACTAGAATACAACAATTATTAAAGGTTCCATATTTGATCAACATTTTTTTGGCAAGGTTTTCAAGTGGCTAGGCCAAACACACAATGGTATCTTAGAATCTAGAAATTGAGTAATGCAACAATCTTTCATATAAAGTCCAATAGTTGTGAAGTTAGTATAATTCAGAGTTTATTATATTAGTGGTTTTAGTCATGTTATATAGTGAGAAGTCAGACTTCAAAATTTAAGAGAGTCTTTGTGAATTCTAAAATCAACTTACGAGATTCTAAGTTTACGAAAGTAAATCTTAATGGTCTAATTAGGGTTTTATATAGTCCATTAGTCAAGAAGTTACAATTTAGAGTATATCAGTGCAAATTATAATGGCCTTAGGGGTTGTAATCTGGCAACGGGATAAGAAACAAATTATTCATGTATTAATTTCTATATAATTTATACGACGTTTGGTAGGTAGACAGGAAATAAGTTATTCATGTATAAAATCAATATGATCGTATTTGGTTGGCAATTTAGAAACCCACATAACTAGTATATATATAAGTTATGATGAAATCTATGTATTATTTTATACTGGATAGAAAGTTGAATAACTTATACATGTATAACTAATAGTACATAAATAATTCCTGCATAACTGATACGTCCATAGAATAATACATTGATTTTTACTCATAACTAATACTTACATTACTAATATCAGTATAACTCTAACTAGATACCAAACCACCCCTAATATAGTCAAGTGATTGATGAGAAGTTACAATTTTGAGTTTAGAAGTTAGTGATTACATATATATAAATTCAAAGTTTATCAGTACATAATCTTGTGATCGAGAAATTACAATTCAGAGTTTACGAGTTAGTGATTACATATATATAAAGTCAAGAAGTAAAGTAACAATTCAAAGTTTACGAGTACTTAATCTAGTGATCGAGAAATTACAATTAAGAGTTTATGAATTAGTGATTACATATATATAGTTGAAAAGTTACAATTCAAAATTTACGAATTCATGATTACATATATATAGTCGAAAAGTAACGATTCAAAATTTACGAATACACAATCTAGTGATCAAGAAATTACAATTCAGAGTTTACGAGTACAATTATTAGTGGTCGACACACTGTCCATAGTCGGACTTTTGTCTAATTAATCATGTCTTCTATCTATAAGCTATGTTCAATGGATTCAATCTCAACTTTTTCACTTGCTTTCCTTGTGTTTTTCTTATACAATAATGGCATCATGAATATTATTTTTTTATCATGTTCTACTTTTATTTATTCTTTCTTTTTTTTAAATTTGGATTTTAGTTACATTGCATTATTATATATAGAATTAAAATTTGAGCAGCATCGGATGTTCCCCTTTTTACCATTTTCCTATTAATTAATGTATTTATTCATTATTTGTAATTGATTACGACGCTACTTTTTATCAATTTTATTATTTGATTTCATGTCTTGACCCTATATAACAAAATCAATAATTCAATACTATATATGATTTGTGAATTATTAATAAGTCAAGGTCTTTATATCAAAAGATTATGAGAAAAATATTAACCGAGTTTATAAATCTGCGTTTAATTTAGTCCGTTCAGAAATCAATCATTGATGAAGCTAGACAATTAGATATTAATTAAGCTAATTTAATTCAAAATAAGTATTGCGTTATTTTATATATATATATATATATATATATATCTTTCACCATACACAAACTTTATGCAAAAGAAAAATGACCCTTTTGGTGTAGTACATTACAGTACTACATGTTTGGACTCACAATATAGGAGAGTAAAGGGGTTTATATTGAAATATACAACAACTTAGAGCAATAAAAGACACTAGTCTGCATCAAAAACAAAATTAAATTGACATGACACGATTAATGTTGATAACAGCGGTTAATTTATTTATATAATAAATATTTTAAAATATGTATAAAAGTTTTTCCAAAATATAAACTAAAAATATTTAATTTGAATATTTTATTATATGTTTAAATATTTAATTGAAACAAATTATAATTAAAATATTTAAATAAAATTTACTAACAAATTTAAAAATTCTCCGTGTATTAAATCCTTTTTGCTTTCTGTCAATTGCATATGAGATCTTATCTTCAGCACTGGGTGTTTGGATCCTTCTTGAGGAGACACCAGAAAACTTTCATTATACGACAAAACCATCAATTTTAACTTAATTCTTACTTGAAAAAATGTTATGTTGGTTGTTTCTTTATTAATCGGGAGTCTCGTGTTTGAATCTTTAATATTAAAAAATCTTTAATAGGAAGCATTTTTCTTCGAATGAGGTCCTGCGCAGCGTGAATTTCAAAATAGTCAGAGAATCCAATGATGTATTAAGGAGTTATACTACTTCTAAGTACAAGGTTTAGCCCAAATATAGAACAATCATGGTCCCTAAAAATGGACAAGCAGTTCTTTTGGGCCCATTATATATTATATAAAACTTGAGGTCTCACAATAATTGTTTCGTGATTGACATTAAATTGTTGTCTATCGTCTACAAATATAAAATATGGGATTGCATATTTTGTCTTTTGTTCTTTTAATAATCGAATTTATGTCCAGTGGAACATAAGTTTTTTAGTTGTAGTAACTTGTGGGGTATAACGATACAAAAATATAAACGTATACTCCACGAAAAGGTATTTGTTACAAGGGACAAAAATTAAAGACCAATATAAAATAAGGGTAAAAGTGTAAATGATTCAATTTTAAATCGTGGTTTGATGTTCTTTTTATAAGATTTTTAATTTACTGAAAAGAGATTCTTAGATCATGATTCAAAAACTCTATCAGTTACGATAGAAATTTAAAAAAATGGACGATCGACGAAAATTTCTAATCTAATCATAGTGTCAATTCAAATTGAAGGGTATTGCATTGTTGTGCAGGTAGAAATTCATAATTCACCTAATGACAACATAGAATAATTAAGTAATGGTGAAATTAACTTCAATCTTAATTTTTTTAAAATAAAAATAAATTACGGACCCAGAAAAAACAAAAGATTAATGAAACAAAATGCTAATTGATTGACGATAGTGATGTCTTGTTTGCTAAGTTAATTCCTATAAATTGACAGGTCTATTATTAGTTGATAATATAATTTTTTTACTACACCAATAAATCAAGATAGGCCGATAGAATAATTTGATTAAGTTCTGATGCAGCAATTGATTACTTGATAAATGAATTATTAGTGTCTTCTAATTAGTCAAGTTTTTTGGGGGCTTAATCATCTTTTCATGTCCTAATTCTTGTGATTTAGATTAGGTGATCAAATTATAGTCCATGAAATTATAATTCTTCTAATTTGTTTTAACGTAATTAAATTTGGGTTGATTATTAGTACACTTATTTAATAGCCGATTAATCTATTTCAATTATTAGTATTTAAATTGATATCTAACCCAAATTGATCAATGAGAAATTTTATCAATATTTTTCAAAAGACATCTTTTGATTTGATAAGTTATACATTAACCCTAATAAACAAAAACAATAATTTTATTAGATACTAAAACTTATAAAAAAAACAAATAAAATAATTAAAACTTAGTTATAATTAATAAGATTGGGATTTGACCCGCTTTTTAATGCATTTCAACTCATATAACTTTTTAGTGAAATAATAATTCATTCATTTATTAACTACATATTTTAATCTGTTAAAATTCAGTTTAAGTTAACACCTTGATATCGACTTAAAAGGATAATGACAATGCATTACTAAATAATAAAAAGTTGTGCTAATTAGAGATCCAATTAACTAAATAGTAGCTTAGTTGCTTAGCTATCTCAGGATTAGATGACACATTATAATTCCCTCCCTTTTTTTCTACCCAACCCCAATTTTATTTTTATTTCTTAAAAATAAAACAAAATGGTATTCCATCTATTCCACGTCATACGATAGTGTAATTTTTTTAAAACCTTTTTTATATATTAACAATTTTATAATTTATAATATTTTTCTATATAATTTTTAAATACATAAATTTTAAGTTTCAAAACTCACTAAAAATAAGGTAATTTGACACAATGTTGAGTGACTAATAAGTACAATGTTACTACAATATTGACAAATCACCATTACACCATATTATGTCTTCGTAAAAAATGTACAATAATAATAAAGCTGGTATATCAATATGAGTTGTTGTGGGATAGTTGTAATACCTTCATCTTTAATCAGAAGTCATAGATTCGAGTTGTTTGGAATAGAAAAAATATTGTTGGAAGATATCGCCTCAAAAAATAGATCACGATATACAAATTCAAATTCAATTAAGCTCGCGGAAACGAAGGAAAAAGTATTTTTCTATGTCCTTAGTGTGTACAAAATTATCACGTGCCTTTTGTATAGTTATTGAAGTTTCGCATTCAGTCCAGCCAATTGATTACATGGAGAAACATCAACTTTATTCCAAGTGCCAAAAGTGGAGGCTTAATGCATCATATTCTGCAGTGCAGTATGGGACTTTCTGCATTAATGTTTGTACATTGTAAATGAATGCAACAATACCCTAAAAGGTCCCAAAAAAGTGAAAAGTATCAAAAAAAACACAAATTCATTACGTGTAGCACAAGAATTCATGTCCACGGGGGAATCACAGTAGCTTAGTTGGTTGGTTACCTGAACTACTACCTTATAGGTGAGGTTCGATTCCTCACATTATAATCCCCATCCCGCATCCCCAATTTTATTTTTTTATTTTCTTCTTTAAAAAAAAGAGAGTTGTAGAAAAAAATTCTCTTTAATTCTCAATGAACTATTAATGTTGAGTTTTCTTCTTGTCCTTGTCACTTTTACACGCGTATTCACCATTATGGAGTATATTTCATGGTGTTTGACATTGTCATTTTTCAACACTTGATTCTCACATATTTGGATTCCATGTAAAGGAATTTCTTTACTCTTTTAGTCTTATTTTATGTAATTTTTAGTAGGTCGACACCCCTTTTTTTTAGTTTCAACTTTAAGCTTCACTATAATGTATTTGACAAGATTAGAATCACACAAGAACAATTCTATTATTAATCGAGTTGTAGTTTTATTAGTTCATTTAGGAGGATCGCCCTTTCAATTCGAAGTTTCAACCTTGAGCATGATAAATAGTCAATGATTCAAACAACAATGCTGGTGGGATTACAGTGAGTATATTGTGATTGTGACTGCGAATAAATTTCGCCCATCAGAAATATTTTTGACAAGTCATTTCCAACATAGTAAGTATATACCGTCTCTGAATGATGTTAGAGTGAATAAAAGTCTCACATTGGTTGGGGAATGAACCAGTGGTCTCCTTATATGGACTTGGTCAATCTTTCTCTCATAAACTATTTTTTGGGGTTGAGTTAGGCTCATGTGTCATATCTTTACATGATATCAAAGCTAGATTCATCTCTCTCACGAGTTTTACTCTAATCGAAGGACTAAGGACTCATTCTAGCTTATGGCGACCTAGTGAGAAATCGAGCTAGTCCGAAAGATTTTGATGACTCAAGGTCATTGATATAGAGCAACACTTAAATTTGTCTATAACAAAAACCATAATTGTCTATAGGGTTTGATCTACCTAAATTAGGTTTGGACAAAGGTTTTTCTACCAAAACATTTGTCAAGGTCAACTAGGTAGATGCCACTCTCAAACCATCTAATCATCTTTTATATATGCTTCTATTCAGAAAATACAAAAAGTTCCTTAGAAGTTAAAATGGCAAACCAAATGGGGTCCAATTTTTTTTAGAAATCAAAATCACTTCCATTGCCCAATTCCTATTTGTCTACAAGGACAAGAGAGTGCACTATGAGACAATCCACTCCAGCTGTTCTATTTTCCCTTTTTCTTTTCTTTTTGAGTTTTTTTTAATAGAAGTAATAATTAAATGGAATAAAATGAAGGAACTGAAAATGAGTGTAGTAGTGATAGCAGGCAAAGTGCTAGCTTTAGTGGAGGTAGCTTTATTTTATACTCACTCATTTTTGTTTGTTTTCTCACTTCGATAGTCGACTCGTTTTAGGGTTTGATTAATTCAGACTTACATTAAAAAAAATTATTTTAAGGTAAAATGTTTAACATTTAAATTTGAGATTTGTAATTAACATTGAAGGAATACTAATTAATTACCACTCCACAACCACCTTTTGGTGTTACTAACTTTGTTTTTTGTGCTACAAAAGAAAATGGACGACAAACCCCACGTCTAACTATTCACATCACATTTAAAGAAGCCAAGCCAAAACCTGTGATAAATGTGACTAGATTCATTTTAACACTATTTATGCCATTGTGTATGTGTTTTCAAGAATTAATTGTGAATTGGTTCATTTCATTTGGACTTGTATTTATTAGAAAAAAAAAATAACAAGGCGTTACGTTATACTTTTCTTCTTCCACACTCAAACAAAGTCTTCTTTGTCAACCCACTCTCTTGTTCCACCAAAACAACCAAATTATGTGTAGCCTATTCCAAAATACAAGTCATATTATTAGAATTTGATTGACAAATTTGGTTGAGTTTATGAAATGATGAGAAGGTTGATATAAGAAAAATAGGATACAATAGTAAACTTATGCAAATGTAATAGTACATATATATTTAAAGAACTAAAGCCACAAGCAAGAAAACCTATAGGTCATGGCACAACAAAGTTGACTTTGCTTGATCTATAGTACTCTTTTATTTCTCTTACTCCGTGACTATTAGGGTGAGCTTGCTCATATTGTCAGTTTCAAATTTAAATAAAGGAAGGTTGTGGTAGGTTGACATGTAAAAACTATCAATTTAAGGATGAATTCTCATAATTAACATGATTTATACTAAGAATTCATATATCGAATTAACTTATTTGGAACTGAAGCATAGTTATTATTGCAGTCTTCTTTTTCTTAATAGTTGTTAAGGTATAAGTGATTTTAGAATTTAAAAATAACAATGGAATATTAGTATAAGTCTACTTTTTATATTTTATATATGTATATATCTATATATTTTAAATTACAAAGCCATGTATAATGAGTTCAGTTGAATTCATCAAACGTATCCTAAAGCCAAGTGGTGTGACATGAAGGCCTAACTAGTTGGTACTACTTTTTTTTGGGATGAATCAAATTAAAGGCAAAATAATGAGGAGGACAAAATGAACCCAACATGCATGTTTTAAAAGTGTTATTACCTAGCTTTCTCTTTACATTTCCCTTTTTCCAAATGTGGCAATAATTTAAGGTTTTTAAATATACTCCCATCATCCAATAAAATTTGAGTCTTCTAGATCACCTTATAATTATTATTCTTTCTGTTCCAATTTATATAGCATGGTTAAAATTTTGAGATTTAAATTTCTAAGCCTTTATTGTGAATTCAGATATAAAAATTTTAAGATTTTTAAAATAAAATTTATATATTTGAAAACTACATAAAAAGTATTATAAATCACAATAATTAACAACTTTAAATATTTAAAAGACATATAAATAAAATTACGATCAAAGAAAAATTTGATTGACTCTCAAAATTCTAATTGTACCACATACATTGAGATGGAAGAAGTATAAGCTACCGAGGATGTAATAGTAAGTAGTAAGCTTCTCTTTTTTAATTTTAATCAGAGATGTCAGATTTAAGTCCTGAATCTGAAGTCACCTTAATTAATTAGGAGCATTTTACCTTTGATACAGGATTTTCTGACACTACTTTAACTTTAATCAAATCCAAATATAAATATCGAACAACAATAAACAAACGAAAAAAAAAGAAAAAATTACTTGGATGGATATCTTTTAATAAATAATTACTGATTTTAGCGATACTTTTTATTTATTACCATTTATAGCAATACTATGTTAAATCTGCAATATGTATTAAAATGGAATTATGTATGCAATATATATGTATTATAACTGTTTTTTTAAAATATATTATGCTTGCTTGGTAAGAAATTGACACATTGTATTATAAATGTATTAAAATGTGTGATAAATGTATTATTTATCAATAAAACTTGTATTATATGTGAATAATAAGTTATTCTTTGTAATATGTATTAAAATTGTATTATAAATATATTAAAAGTGATCAAGTTAAAAAAATAAATGATAAATATTTTTTTAATATGGTATATTTATGTAAGTTTTAAAAAAAGGAGTATAAGCTAGCTAGCTATTGAGCAGTAGTATTGTTGTTGCTAGGTCTATCTGATGAGTTAAAAAGTTGGCATATACTAATTCCACTCTATTTCCTTTTAGTTTATTGGAGCTAATTTTGGTTGAAATTCTTCTAAACTTTTCACACATACTTTACAACCCTATTTGTGAATACATATTATTCCTCACATTTATTTTCCAACTTTAAATAACTATTTGACCTTTCACTAAAATGGCACTTAATATGGAATAATCTTCCTAGCTACCTAGCTAATGCGTTTTCACTATTCTCATATGACTATTTTTTTTTCCTACCAAGTCAGTTGTTCTTCTATGCTTCATTCTTTTATATATATATATATATAAAGGTCGATTTGACTAGCAAGAGTTAAGTTGGATTAATTAAAGAAATCCAATGAAACAATAAATAGAAATCAAGAATTGAACATGATTAACGTACAAAGGCAGATAGCTAAATTAGAACATATAAAGTTAGAATTTTTAGTTAATGAATTCTGAATTCTAGAAAAAATATTTTATTGAGTTCTAAACAAATTAGTTATACATACTAAATACACTTTTAAACACAAGACAAGATCTTAGGTTCGAGTTTCCCTGAGTACATAGTGACCTTTGTTAGGAAGTGTTTTACCCAAATCTGAACTTCTCGGTGTGAATCCAAATTTAATCGGGCTACAATATGAGTATCGGATATTGCATAAAAAACAAAAACAAAATGGGAAGTTCTTTGTAGGTGGGGGGATGGATAGAGTCACATCAGGCGAAGGTTGGACCAATACACACCTCTCGTCAGAAAATTATGTGATGTATATAGATTAAATGTTAATTATATTGAGTGTAGATTTAATTTTGCAAATCTTTAATTTAAAGAGAAAAAAATTATCTTTTTTCACAAAAATTCTGACTTCGTTACTGTGAATGGGGTAGGGTAGGGGTGGCAAATCCGTAGCCAGAAAAATAAATTGTTTTTTTTATGTTTTTTCTGGAAAGTGTTTTCTTATATTCAATTTTGTATTGGACAAGAAAGGAATTTCTTTTGTGTATGCGCGCCTCAAAAAAGTATAGTTGGGCGGATTGGATCGAATTTGGATGGATTGAGTTAAAATGGATTGGATCACAATCCACCCATATAAAATATGAATAAATATGGATTTGGTCAAATATGATTTGGGTAAAATGGTTGTAACTCACTTTAATCTCCTAAAGCCAAAAAATATTAAATCAAAGCTAAGTTGTTAATACCTCAAATCCCTACCATACCACGCTACCCCTACCACCCCACCCATGTAACCCCCCTCCCAAAAAATAAATAAATTTAAAAAGACTTTTCTTTTTGATTTTTTTTTCAACCCCCCACGCCCACCTGTCCCCACCCCCAAAAAAAAAAAATTTAAAACTTTTTTTCGGAAAAATAAAAATTTTAATTTTCTTAAAAATATATTTTTTGCCAACCCTACCCCTCCCCCCATCCCCAACCTTGTACCCCCCACCTCCCACCCCCACCCCAAAAAAAAATTTAAAAGACTTT
>JAJONR010012464.1:0-20580 GCA_029582245.1 Solanum etuberosum | reverse complement strand
TGTGTCACCTCGACTTATGAATCAACTCTTTATGCTTTTCAATAATAGCTTCATATTGCCAAGAAGATTTTGCAACTTGCTTGACAACATTCACAATAAGTTAAGAGTTAGCTTCCACCCAAATTGTGTCACCTCGACTTATGAATCAACTCTTTATGCTTTTCAATAATAGCTTCATATTGCCAAGAAGATTTTGCAACTTGCTTGACAACATTCACAATAAGTTAAGAGTTAGCTTCCACCCAAATTGTGTCACCTCGACTTATGAATCAACTCTTTATGCTTTTCAATAATAGCTTCATATTGCCAAGAAGATTTTGCAACTTGCTTGACAACATTCACAATAAGTTAAGAGTTAGCTTCCACCCAAATTGTGTCACCTCGACTTATGAATCAACTCTTTATGCTTTTCAATAATAGCTTCATATTGCCAAGAAGATTTTGCAACTTGCTTGACAACATTCACAATAAGTTAAGAGTTAGCTTCCACCCAAATTGTGTCACCTCGACTTATGAATCAACTCTTTATGCTTTTCAATAATAGCTTCATATTGCCAAGAAGATTTTGCAACTTGCTTGACAACATTCACAATAAGTTAAGAGTTAGCTTCCACCCAAATTGTGTCACCTCGACTTATGAATCAACTCTTTATGCTTTTCAATAATAGCTTCATATTGCCAAGAAGATTTTGCAACTTGCTTGACAACATTCACAATAAGTTAAGAGTTAGCTTCCACCCAAATTCTTCTAATACGATGTTCAAGACACCATTTTAGCCCATAGGAAGGTGCAAATGCTTCAGTTATATCTTTTGATCAAATTTTGCTTTTCTCTTCTCAAAAGTGTGTGGATTTCTCTTTGTTAAATCTGTTGCAGCAGCATGCTTATTATTCCTTTTTCTTGTAAGACGTTCAGAAGAACTTTTTCGTTCTCTCAATTTATTTTCCTTCATAAAACAGTTCTGCTTGTGTTGCTTTGATTCATGTTGTCACTATCAAAATAGACTCTATGAGTAAACTTTTTGTAGTTGTTGGAAAAGACGTTTAACAAGTGATCAGATGCTTTGAACATCTTTTTATGTTTGCATGTGCCACATTGTAACATTTGCAAAGTACTGAGTTCCTTGAATTTAAAAATTATCACCTTTTTACTTTATCCAGAATCAACTCCTTGGCTTCCGGCTTCTATCTAAGGATAATAAAATAGGTTAATATAGCGGATTCTTTCCTACAGGACCTGCTGTTAAAGTACACAAATAAGGATGAACAGACAAGGAGGTTTGAGACACATGATTTTAACTGCTCATTTCCACATTTGAAGACCCTAAAGATCCTTAACTTTTCTGGATCTGTGATGCCATTGGTGAAATATTTGCTCAAGCATGCAACAGTGCTAGAAAAGTTCATCATTGCTGCCAGACGCAAAAGGAGTGATGTGTCTCTGGATTATGTCAAAATGGAACAGGAGCTCCTGAGCTTTCCAAGATCCTCTCTGCAAGTATCAGTTATCTTTTCTTATTGATAACCTTGGACCCTTATCGTTTGTTTTAATCTCAACATACTTAACATCTGTTACTTTATGTTTGAAACTGGTTTGAGTTGATAAACAAGGCTTGGATTGCACTTGTCAGTTGTCAGTGTGTTCATTCTAAATGTTTTGTGATTTCAGTTCATACTGCTGAATCCCGATCATGCCTTTATACTGAAAATTTAAGTTTTGAGAATCATTTCTCCAGAATCATTTGCGTTGTTCGTGCCCAACACCTGGCCCTGTTTTCGCCTCTGTTTTGAATCAAATGGCTGCCCAAGAAGATTGGTGTAGCATGGTGTCTTCCAGGCATGAAGAGTGTGTTGAAGGGGTACACAATAGCTCTTAGATTGTAACGTCAAACTAGAGTATATTATAAGCTCTAAATTGATGCTACTAGGTTTTATATTTTTGCAAGCTCATATGTTTTGCATATTGTACAGGCTAGGTTGATTTTTATTAACAAAAAATGACCGCTAGACGCTCTGTCTACTGGGGATATAAATTTGTTAGGAAAAAAAGTTTTATGATTGTTGTTTCACAATTATATGTGTGAGCATTGATTCATCCTTTTTTTAGTCAGCTACATTTTTTGCAACATTTGTTTTGATAACCTGTTTTGATATATTGTATTCCTATATATCACATATCTTTATAACAACATAATTGTTATAATTTTACTATAACGATCATATTTTTTAAATTGATTTTTCATAGTTTGTCATTATTAAAGACCTCATATTAAATTGATTTTTCATTACTTAAATTAGTATTTTAAGCAGAATAGAGTACTAAGACAAAATAACTTTAGTAGAACATTCATGTAAGTTGAGTGACACTGATAGAATTAACTCTATGTTTTTTTTTTCTTTTATCATTTTCTCAAATGTAACACGTGAATGTGAATAGTGGTGACTTAACTATAAGCTAACTGAATCAATGACTTGTTCCTCTTACCTTTTTTGGGATCCGTTTTTTTTTTTCTAGGAGAAAATACAATATCTTTTTAACCTTTTAATATGGGATTATTGCTATAATTGTAAATGAAACAGTGTTTTAAGTAATTATAATATTATTTCTTACATGGATATTTATGAATATGATTAATCATATATTTACCTTTTCTATTTTTTCTTTTATTATTGATTATTCTGAAGTCTTTCAAACAATCAAATCTTTTACATTTCGATAAATTTATTATTATTTACTTATAAAAAAGATCATAATTTATCATTCGTTGCCATTCTTTAAGATTTCAAGCATTGCAACAAGCCAATAAGCAATATATCGAAGCTTTGCAATACTATTTTGGTATATATTATAATCTTTCCTTTTAGAAAAATAAAATAAAATTAGATGGTCTCTTTAAATTTTGACTTTTAGCCCCGATGTTACAGAGTCCACTTTCTCTCCTTTATGCTTTATTGGAACGCTGGACTATTCTGATTCTTTAGTAGATTCTCTTTTTTTTCTTCATAAAGTCGCCACCTTTGTTAAAAACCTCAATTTTTTATACCACACTTTCCTGGTTCACCTGGTTCATCAAACGCAGCTCTTAAAATTATTTGATTGGCATTGCAAGATGACGGCTCCTAATGGGGAAAATTCGACAGAAAGGTGAAATTTTTAATCTATTTTTAGCTTTTATTTGTCAAGATTTGATCTGGGGTTTGGTCTCTTGTGGTATTTTTGTTGATTGGTATAAGAAAGAGAGTTTTTTTTTGTTGCGTTTTCCCCTTTCTGCGGGGGAAAGTTCTGTAGAAAGGTGAAATTTTTAATCCATTTTTAGCTTGTATTTGGTAGATAAATTTGAAAATTTGGCAAGATTTGATCTGGGGTCTGATTTGTTGATGCGTTTTTACTGATTGGAATAAGAATGAGAGTTTCTTGTTGCATTTTCTCCTTTCTGCAGGGGAAAGTTCTGTAGAAAGGTGAAATTTTTAATCCATTTTAGCTTCTATTTTGTGGATAAATTTGAGTATTTGGCTAGATTTGATCTGTGGTCTGATTTGTTGATGCATTTTTACTGATTGGAATAAGAATGAGAGTTTCTTGTTGCATTTTCCCCTTTCTACAGGGTGAAGTTCTGTAGACAGGTGAAATTTTTAGTTCCAGTTTTAGCTTCTATTTGGTGGATAAATTTGAGTATTTGGCTAGATTTGATTTGGGGGTTGATTTCTTGATTCATTTATACTGATTGGTAAAGTAAAAAGTGTCTTGTTGCATTTTCCTGTTTCTGCAGGGGACAGTTATGTAGAAAGATGAAATTTTTAATTCCAGTTTTAGCTTCTATTTAGTGAATAAATTTGAATATTTGGCAAGATTTGATCTGGGGTCTGATTTCTTGATGCATTTTGCTGATTGAACAAGAATGAGAGTTTCCGGGGTTCTGCTTTTGTATCTTTTGATTTTTCATGAATATGCTTAAGCTCCCACATTTTTGGAGTCTTTATGATGTGAGCTAGTTGTTTTGATGACTTCCTTGCGCAAAATTGAATACATATATATCTCCATCTGACTATTTAGAAAAATTTCATCTATTACTTGGAACTTTTAAGATTCTTCAATTTGATTTGTGATCCAAACAAATGATCTCAATCTCTTTGTTTTGAAACTTTGATGTTTGTATCTGATTGATGTAAATAAAAAATGTAAAATGCGTTCCTTTGGCTAAGCAGATCTGTATCTTCCTTTTGCCACTGGTTTTCTTATTTTGTTTTCTCTGATTCAAAACTCAATCCTCTCACTTAGTTTTCGATTGATCAATTGGGATCTTGGGCATGTTAGCAATTTCTTCTTTCTGGTTCATAAATATAAGGCGAATGGGCTCTGTTAACTTCATTTGGTTGAAACTTCTTTCGTTTATATAATGCGCTTTCTGTTTTTTCCTGACTGGTAAATAAGCTTCGTCGTGACTATTGGACCTGGGGTTATAACACATTTAAGCTTTTTGCAGTCTATTCTCACTTTGTATTCTCTGACTGAATGTTTCTAAAATCTATATCCCTTTTGCAATGCCTAAAAACTGTACTTCACATCAACGGCAATTTAAGTTCGTATGATGTATGAGAAAATGTATGGTCCAGACTCATACGTAAAAGAAAAATGATAACTGGATAATTCGTAATTGAACTTAAGATGGATTTTGTGCTAAACAGTTCCTGGTATAGCCCCTATTGAATAGAAATCACAATCCTTCCTAGAAAGTGCAGTGACTTAGTGCACATTTAACTTGCTTTTTCTCAAAATATGAACTTCATTATATCTTTGAGATACGGTGATCATCAATGCTTCATGCTTTTCATAATCTCCTGGTCCTCGTGTAAAATGTTCAGGAAAGACACATACTAGTGTTTAATATTTTATTCTTTGAGAATGTATCAGAGGCAGTTCAAAATTTGGAATCAATGAATTCTGAATGGGTATGGATGTTTTTTGAAAGACACGTATGGTCCTAACTCAAGAAAGTTGGTGTCATTTCACCAAATGTGTTACACGTAGATTTTTCCATGATATTACACCAAATTGTGTTTGGAGATTGTTGTGTTTTGAAGATCGAAAGCAAAGCTAAACTACTATATTTTCTCTTAGCAGTTCATCTCTCGCGACACTTGCTCCCCTTCAAGCAGTTCTATTTGATGTAGACGGAACTTTATGTGATTCAGATCCTCTTCACTATTATGCCTTCCGTGAAATGCTTCTAGAGGTACCAACAATTAATTACTTTTCCTTAAGAGGAAAGTCATTCTAATATGTTTTGACTTGTGGAATGCTCCCCCTGTGGCTTCTGGAATATGTCAAATCATTTATAATAAGTCATAACTGCTGGCGATTTTTGTTCTGCAGATAGGCTACAATTGTGGTGTGCCAGTTGATGAGGAGTGGTTTATCAAGACTATTGCTGGGAAACACAATGATGATATCGCATCTGCCCTTTTCCCTGATGATCAGGAACGGGGTCTTAAATTTTGTGATGAAAAGGAAGCTATGTTTAGAAGGTTTGGAACTCCCTGCATATGAAGCTTGTGTATTTCAGTTGACCTTGTGCTACTAAACCGTATGTTCAATTTCATTCAACAGTCTCATAGCTGTTTTTCGGTGCAATATAGGTTGGTGAAAGAACAGTTGAAACCTATAGATGGTGTGTACAAGGTGAAGAAATGGATTGAAGATCGTGGACTGAAACGGGCTGCAGTTACCAATGCACCTAGACTAAACGCTGAACTGATAATAGAAATACTTGGCCTAAAGGATTTCTTTGATGTGGTTATTATCGGAAGTGAGTGTGAGCGTGCAAAACCATCTCCTGACCCTTACTTGAAGGCCCTTGAACTGCTTAAGGTGTCTAAGGAGCACGCATTCATATTTGAGGTGTGATTTCTTTATTGACCGCATTTTTCATTTACATTTCTTCACAACCATTAAAACTCATAATCTTTCTTCTGTTATTAGGATTCTGCTTCCGGAATAAAAGCTGGGGTAGCAGCTGGGATGCCTGTTGTTGGGTTGGCAACCCGAAATCCACCTCACATACTAATGGAAGCAAAACCTGCTTTTCTTATTAAAGATTATGAAGATTTGAAGCTATGGGCAGCTCTAGAGGAAATCGACAAAAAGTCAGGTGCCACAACAACTACACATACTAGGTGAAAGATCTGTTATTGTTGTTGAGTTAATTGGAGTTGCTTCATTGAAACCTTGGATTTTTTTTCATAAAGAGGGAAATGGTACTATCATTATTTTTCTTCCGTATAATCGGATGTACTAGTTTCCAACAGTTGATATTGATTTAAAGAGTTATAAAAGCCGGGATGGTGATTGTTCATTGGCATCCAGTGCTGAGCTTGAGAATAAAAGTGATTACTTGTTTATTATACTCTTGAGTTATGATGCCAACTTCTTCATATCTGTTAATGCCTTCTGGTCTTTGGTTCTTGTTCTTTTCCATTGCACATCTAGGGCATAAGATGCATAAACAAGTGTTGAGGATTCCTTTCCCTGTATATGACCCGATAGATTAGGAAAAACCTATATTTCCCCTGTACAGAAGCATTCGACGAAGACAGACTTATAAATCTCAGGGCCCGAGACTCAGGCTGTACAAGTTCTTTTTGTAGCTCACCATTTATATCTGTTGCGTATCCTCGGTGTCATGATTCATAAAGCAGCCAATTGAATCCGACAGAATTCACACACTGTCAATGGTAAAAGATGAGCATTCCTTCAAAATTTAGAAAAGCTAATAATGTAATCTTAGTTTAAACCCATTACAAGATGCTATGGCTTTGAAAAGCCTAGGTTTAGAGCAAAAAGAACATTTTCTAATTAGTTTGCAAACTATATACCCTTTCACATCATTTTCCCCATAATGTTGAATCTATTTCGCCTCTAGCAGACTTGTAAAGCTCAAGCCTTCTTGAACATTTCTGCCTCCTCTCCATCAAGACTGGATCTTCATCCAGTAACTGGGAGAGGCTATGACCCTACAAGTGGGGAAAATAATCATTATCATCTCCATTAATAAGCTTTCATCTAATGACATGTTCACGAGTTTCATGAATGGATCATCAACTATTGGTTTCATTAAGGTTGTTAAGCATATGGACATCTAATCTCTGGAGGGTATTACGCAGGACAAGTGAAATACCTCCTTTTTGCCCAGTTGCGTATAGAAATGATCTAGTAAGCAACGCTTAGCTTCCCGAACTTGACAATAAACCACAGCCTTTGGTATGGTATTCCTTAAGGTATCAGACACCATCCCGACATATGAGGAAATGTTTGAGCCTATCCTGCGCAAGTGCCCCTCTGTGTAACGGTCAGCAGATGAAGAAATTGGGCTTCCACCCTTATCCGCATCTTGTGGAAGTTTCCGGAAAAAGTCAACGGTAAGGTATGAAGATTCCATCTCCACCATCCGCAGAACAGTCTTCTTGCTGTCACCGCGGAAACGCTCTAATGCTTCAATTGCAGCGGAAGCTATCTCTGCTTGAAGAGTTGGAAAGCGGCGTAGTTCCTGCATTAAAAAATATTGATTTCATCATTTGCCATTACATCATGAAGTAGTAAAGGGTTGGGATCATACCTGAGTTTCCCCTATTGACTTCTTCACCAGCTCTTTCAAGATGAAGTGAACCTACATAGTCGATTCATGGAGTTAAGTTGAAATGAGCAGTTTCAACAATTGGTTTGTCTTTTTAGTGGGGAATAGGGGGAGATGAAACTATTGTGCGCTCTCATATTAGAGCAGCTTTTCGATTATTTGCCCATTTCTATACTATTCCAATTCTGTAAGTTATGCAGTCTTAAGGTTAGAGCAGCTATTGAACTACTGGCACTCCCTAGCCCATGCAAAATAGAGAATAGTTCTCCAGATGACACTCTCTGTGGGGGCCAGTGTCATAAAAAGATCTTCTTAACCATAGCCACGTCAAGTAATATGACAAAAATCACATCCACAGGATAAAAGCATGAAAAGGTGCAAGCAAGTACTTACTGCATCCACTGAGGCTTCAGCAGGACCCCTGAAATAATTAAGAGCACCATCGATAAGCCGTCTATAACCTTGCTCTGGTGCTATTAAATGAGGTTGATAGCCATCTGCCTCGGAGACGACCTTCCTAACATTTTGCATCGCGAGATGATGATCCAGTGGAAGTTTTCTTAAAGCAGCAGGGAGCTGGTAGTCAAAAACCCCATAAATGCGATCTCCTCCTGGCCGCCTACACAAGCAGAAGTGGAAGGCCAAGCATAAGGAACTTATAACAAACAAGTTCAACTTAACATCATTGTAAGACAATGAAATATATGTCCTTGGTTTTTAAGACACTATGCCTGAAATAAACTGAAGATGTCCCCGACTCCTCGTTAATGTGACATCCATTAACTGGACAGTACTTGACATATGAATGAAAGGAAACATTATGGGTTTCCCTTTACATGACAAAATAACAGTTGTGGTTGTGAAGACAGAAGCAAAATACAGCAATGTTCAAATCAACAAGATTTTCCTTCTGTCTTCTTACAATTCACATTAGTTAAAGAAAAATGTATATTCTTACCCTCCTTCAAGATGCTCCTTGAAAATCCTATCAAAAGCACGGCACAGCTCTAATATGGAATACAACTGTGCCTGTCAATTTAGGCAAAACTAGTAAAGATACTGAATCAGGCACAACGCATATTTTCAGAAAAGGAAAAGGTTAGTATCCTTACACTTGCATCAATAGCAACAGGTCTCCCAAGATAACTCATTTCTGCTTCAAGCTCATCAATGCTTGAATTGATCAAAGACAAAATGGCTGGTACACGGGCCTTGATCACAGATTCTAGATGCTGGGAAAATAAATATTTGGTATTAGCATCGTATAACAAATATCAATTACAAGAATTAGAGATAAATCTTTCTTGAGCAGCTTTGGTAGACAGTGTATACTTTTGAGAGCAGTTTTGCCAGATACTCTGAACCCATTCTATTGGCCAAATGTCCATACTCAGGACTTGTAGCAAAAAATTCACGCTCCTTACGCCTTGCAACAACAATATCAACGTTTTTATTAATATCGGCCTGTGAACGATTGACAAGTCCAACCCAAGGATGTTGTAACCGATAAGATCTTCCTTCCAGAACCTTCATCACATAAATTGAAAAGTAAACAAAAGAGGAATGTCAGTATGATAGAATACAGCCCCAAAAAAGCAGCAATTATCCGCAATTGATGAAAAGACTAGCCACAGCAAAGGTAACATACAACTACTGCTGATTAATAACAGAGAATTTTGAGCGTATTCACTATTCATAAAGAAAACCTGATCAATGTTGCACAATCTTAAGGGAACAACCCACGATTTATGTTTCAACTTCTGTTTCCTTTTCATTTGTTTCGAGAATCTATCAATCAATTCTGATTCTTTCTTTTTGTCTAGATTCTTTTCTGATCAAGATATATAGATCTTGTTCATGGATTAACGAAAATGTGCACTAGCTCTATTTGCCTCTGCATCCTGCAATAATTTAAGGCATCGAGAGGGCATGAATGCCTTATCTACAAACAACCATTCATCAGTACCTATTTACACCAATTTTGAACTTCAGCATTGTATAACTTAATAGAAAGTTCTTGTCCGCCAATATACAGTCTCACAATGGAAGCCTGTAGCAAGGAATTCTTACACATCAACATATGACAAATAGTTATACGCTTATCCTAGAACTGTGCACTGTGTGCAGACATAAATCTCACACTTGAGCAATATTAGCACTTCGAAAGAAACACATAATACCCAAATTCAAAGTAGTGATGGATATTGCAGATGACCTATGGAAGAATCAGCATGAAACAGACTTTTAAGAAGTGTTCAGTGTTTTTTGCAAATTTAGAAGATTTATTAGGTATAAACAGAGTTCAGTGTTTTTTTTGTAAATTTAGAAGATTTATTAGGTATAAGCCTGTGTATTATAAACCGCTCATCATTAACGATGTAGCAGGAATTAAAAGATGCTGATTAATACAGACAAATATAACTCCTCTTCAACAAGGAAAAACCAATTGTTAGGTAGAAAGGAAAAAAGATGTACTTACATCCAATGCATTTGTTCCCTTGTCCATCAAATCAAGCTTTGTCAACACACCAATTGTACGTTCACCTGCATGGAAGTAACTAAGTTCTCCAGTGACCCTCAAAGTATTTTGCAAATGTGGGAGAAAGAGCAAAGAAAAATTAAGCAAGTGATATATTATGTCCGAGAAGACTTGAAAATATTACCAGCTGGGTCAACTTCTCTAGCAATCTTTATAGCATCAGATGTTGCAACATCCTGATTGGCTGGGGTAATAGCTAAAAGAATACAGTTTGGCTGCAATGCAAGAATCGAAGTTTTGTCAGTCAGTTCCTAAAAATGTCTAGGGAAAAATTTATAAACTAAGCAATATCATCAAAGTCTATAACTTCAGTGTGGCAGGATCATAATTCTCTAAGTGCTAATTTATCATCTCTAAGAGGCTACACAGTTATATTTTGCTACTCAACAAAGACATGCTCTGCCTCTCAGCATATTACCTTCTCAACATATGAGCGAACCATATCTTCAATTTCCTGAACTATACTTTCAGGCTGTCCCTCTGTCGACAACCACAGTTGCATTGAGAAAAATAAATCAAGAAACATGTATTTATGGAAGACCAATAACATGAGAATGAAGAAACATACCCACAGCAACCTTTGTTAAGCCAGGTAAATCTACCAATGTCAAATTGACAACTGCAATGAAAACCCAAGATGAGTTATCTGATTGAACCAATAGCCAAATCAAAATATATTGAGTCCTATATAAACCACCAAGAATCTATCAACCATACAGTAAAAAGCTAAAAACTAAAAATGAAGCAATTTTCGCACTGTCCTCCTAAAATCAACGACGGCTTAGAACATGTTAATATGAAATTCACATCAAATAACTTAGTGGCTTTTTTTTAAAGCACTATATGAACAATAGGTACTAAACACACACAACCTGGGGCAATACAAATGTTGTTAGCAATTTGCACAAAATGATAATGCACAGGATAGAAAGTAGTACTAAACTTGAGAAATTTCATAGCATTCAATCGGGGATTTTTATATTTTGGAAGCACAGAAAAATGCAACATAATGGACATATATATGGTATCAATAATGCAAACCATCATTTGCCCGTCTTCCCGCAGATACACTGCTAAATCCACAACAAAAGCCAGCACATGGTAAATAAAAGTAACATAACATAAGCTAAACGCACCATTTGGAGAGTAGATGCTGAGATTAATAGGAAGAGGAGAAATCTGTTTTGACTTGCCAGTCACCCTGTCAGTTTCTTGCTGGATCTCTGATCTTACCATAGCTTCATTAAGAAGAAATGTACAAAGTGTCAAAATCAAATCAAATCAAAGGCATATATACTGCATTCTTTTAAATGATATTTACACAAAAGATTCAGTTCCAAAATGGATATGGTAATGGACTAACAGTGCTGCAGAAGAAATATGACAACGTAATCTGGATAGCATAAGAGTAAAGCAGAAGAAGCTATACAGAAAATCTGCATTGTAGCACAACTTCAAAACAGTAACATACCAAAATCTAGGAACTTCTTATTTCCAGTGTGAAGAAACTGTGCATACTCTTGTTGTCCTGGTTCAATCTTGTAAAGTTGCAAAACCAATGGCCTTCTCGTTACAATTCCTGCCCCAAAACAAATGTTACTATGTGAAAACAGAACAAAAGGGAGGGACAGAGTATAAATATTGTAGTTTATAACTTTATTTTCAAATAAATTACATATTTTTTATTCTATTAGCAAAGCAAGAGTGCAGTGGAGTAGAATTTTAAGGTTTGTTTCCACAATAATTCCAATGTGGCATCCTGAAAATTATAATATCAGTTTTGGAGTATGTCTAAAATAGTGAAGTGGAACAGTTGAAGGTCAAAGACAAAGGAAAAGAAATATAATTTTATTTTTTGAAATAGACATTTAGAATCTTTAACTCGAGAAAATCATGATAATACACATCAGCATAAACTCCAATCATTAGGTCAAAAGGTCTAAAACTAACTATAAAGTTAGCATTTTTTCTAACTTATCAATTAATTGTCACATTTTCTCTCAAATTAAGAGCTACTGGGAGTGTGTGCTGCAGTTCAATTAAAAAGACTTCTTTTTTCTCTAAAGTAACCTTATTTTAGTCTGTCTTCTCTATCTGCACGTGTTAATAAAAGCATTTACTGGGGTACCAACTATCAAGTACCCATTTCTCTCTTCTTCTTAATGAAATAAAAGAATCCTTTTTTTATATATATTTTGCTGGAATCAGAGCAAACCTGTTCTAAAGCAGATGATTTCATTTTATTTTCTGAAAAAAATAATCAGCTTTTTAAGTTTTTGATATTCTATTCCAGTGATTGATCTCTATATGCATGCTCTCGAAATGTCAATCAACGTCCCGAAGCCTCACGGTAACAGGATTTTCATCTCTATTCCTGTTTTAAATTATTTGTTACCACCAACTTAGGTCTTAGTGGGGAAAAAATCTCCAATTGAGAAACTACAGTCTAAAAAACTGAAAATTAACCCTACGAATACAATTCGTACAATTAAACCATTACCTGATCCTCTAGGTAGAAAATCCCGGCCGACGATACTCTCCAACACCGAAGACTTCCCGGAACTCTACAAAAACACCATAATTCAGTCAAATCACTTCAAAAAACACGTCAACAACACGAAATCAACCATCACAACTAATAAACCTCCATCACAAACACCGATCAAACAAATTACAGATATAAACAAAAACAAAACCACAAAAAATAGTTGTAGATGAATCGAACCTGTCCACCGAGGACGACGATTGTAGGAAGAGCATCCCAAAGAGTAGGCAAAGTTCGATCATCACCGTAATCACCGAGGAGTGTACAAGCCCTCTGTATTTTGTTCACAAGGCCAATGACGCCTTCCATTTCACTGAAAAACCTAACCCTACCGGTTTCACGATGCCGGAGATTCTTATCGACGGCGGATGCGGCGACGAATGAGAGGAGAATGAGCAGGAAAAATGTGAAGCAAATAACTGAATCTATTTTTATATTATTATTTTTTGACTTAGTAGAGTGGAGTGAAGTGAAGAGTTGTGTGTGTGTTGGTGTTCAAGTTAGTGCGCCACGTGGGGTAGTCCTTTTATAGTTTCGTTTCAGGTGATGGGGTCCCCAAAATATTTTTAAAAATTTTGACCAAGGGCGGGATGTTATTTTATAATTTTTTAATGTGTTGTCAACTTTAGTTTAATCAACGTTTCGATATGATTTTAAATTGGTGTTTGAATTGCGATTTGGGATCATGATTTTAAATTGGGAAAAAAGAAATATATACTCCTGAACTATCGTAAACGGTATGTAAATACTCTCCGTCATATTTTTGGGACATTGGTGCCCCTACCGTCTAAAAACTAGAGCATATATACCCTTTATACTAACGGACATACACGTGTCATAATCTTATCCACCGACCCGACATTTATTAAATATCGGATCGACGGATAAGATTGTGTCACGTGTCCCTATTTAATCTTCCGTTAGAGTAAAGGGCATATATGTTCTAGTTTTTTGACGGCAGGGGCACCAATGTCCCAAAAGTATGACGGAGGGTATCTGCATGCCATTTACGATAGTTCGGAGGTATATTTGTCCTTTTTCCCTTTTAAATTTATATTTTGTATAAAAAGAAAATAATTTTGAATTTTACAAAATAGACTCGTTTTCTGTGTGAAGAAATTATGTTTGTCATGTGAAAAGATTATATAAAGAACAATTAGTTAATACAATTGTTGCCTAGTTGATTTTGAAGAAATTATGTGTATTTAAAATTTGTAATTATAGATATTTGTTGATAAAAGGGACATGGAGAAATGTAACATTGGTTTGCTCATTTGATAAGCTTGTATAAGGATGGTAGAATTCTTTTGACAATTTTCATGTGTTTTATGCAACTTAAGAAATCTAAATTGTATGTCCTAACAAAACTTCAACTTCTTATTAATCTGATTTCGTATCGCATGTTCAAATGGATCCTAAATTTCATTCGAGAAATTCAAACTAAGACATATTGTAATTTTAGTATCCAGAAAAATGATTAAGTGTTCTTATTAAACATGTCCGATAAAAAATTTGAAGAAAAAAATTATGTGTGTTTTCAGTCATCATTACAAAGATAAGTTAACCACTTAAAAAAATCACATCTTACAACGTAGACACCATCCTTAATAAACCTCACATGTAAAGTAACAATGAGTATGTTGTTGTTATTGTTGTTCCTTTAAAACTTTAATAAGATGTGAAACCTCTGATGCGTGTTTCAATTGATGTTATTGTCATGTTGTGTCTAAGTAAAGACGGAAATATATATTATACGATTAACTTATTTATCTCTTTGGTGTCTGTGAACACACATAAAAAAAATTCCAAATTTTTGGTTGATGTGATATGCTTGTGCATTTACCGGAAATCAGTACTAAATTCAAATCCTTACTTAAAGTGCCAACTGGTAAATTAATACTAATTTTCTATATTTGGGATTATTTGCTTTTACTACTAAGGATGATTAAAGAGTAATGAACTAATGATTCAACAAATTATGGTAACCTTTAAATAGATTGCATCTTTTTTGAAAAAAAGATCATATGTAACTGTCATCTAGATTTTGTAACTTAATTTTATTCTTTCTTAAATAAATTATTACTAATAATAACCATAATTTAATACAATCATCCATCAACCAAAATCACATTAATTGGAAAACAATATAATTGTAGCAAAAAGGAACAGCATTTTACGCAATTTATTCCCTTTGTTCAAATACATTATTACTCTTTTTGTTTCTATACGTAGATTAATTGTGTTAAATATGTCGTAAGAAAAAATGTTTTTTATTTACATACTTTTATGCACATAAACTTATATCACTTAATCATATTAATTAGGGAAAAAGGATAAATATACCCCGAACTGACGTAAATGGTATGCAGATACCCTCCGTCATACTTTTGGGATATTGGTGCCCCTGCCATCCAAAAACTAGAGCATATATGCCCTTCACTCTAACGGAAGACTAAATAAGGACACGTGGCACAATCTTATCCGTCGATACGATATTTAATAAATATCGGGTCGGTGGATAAGATTATGACACGTGTATGTCCGTTAGTATAAAGGGTATATATGCTCTAGTTTTTAGACGGTAGGGGCACCAATGTCCCAAAAGTATGACGGAGAGTAGTTACATACCATTTACGATAGTTCGAGGGTATATTCGTCCTTTTTTCCTATTAATTAATATATATTTTCATAATAATTAATCACTTAATTATGATAAATTAATATAGCAATATAAATACTACTAAGTATGAATAAATATTATTCGACAACTATAAATTTTATTTTATTTTTTTGCGTTTGGTTTAGCGCGTGACCCTTGTTATGTTATTACTTCAGAGAAATTGTTAAGAGTGTGTATTTCAATATCTAAGTCTCCACTCTCTACATTCCTCTTTTTTTTCTCAATCTAGTGTTAGGTATTTATATTGCGATTTAACTAAATTCAGATCTACACATTATTTTAGGACGACGCTTTCAATTGAATTTTTTTTTTTTTTTTTAAAGAGACTCAAACCCAAAAACTTCGAAATAAGATGAAGAGATCTGAAATCATCTCACAACACCATCTACGTTGGTGACTCGAAACTCCTCAAACTATATAATCTAATGATAGAACAAAAATTGAAGGCGTTTTTTTTTTTTTAGAGAGATTACAAAAATTAACACAATTAGAGAAGTTATAGGATCTCCAGCTGTTGTCATTGAACCAAAACTTTATTTGCATGGTTATTACTAATTAATAGCATTCAGAGTCACGTAAACATAAAATAAAGATCGAGTATAAGTTTATTTTTATCGTGATTAAATTTAAATTTATGCATTGCAAACCCATTTTTGATCGGTCTATTCCAAAATCCAACTAGTCCAAACTTTTTCATCCTAACAACTTAAATATACGTTATTGAAGCTGAAATTATCGCGGCTGCTGGCACCATGATTTTTGCTCCAGACCAAGAAACTGTTCTTCGAATACTAAAAGTTACGATGTTGTTAGATTAACGACAAAAAGTTGTGTAACAATTTTTGTCTGTACACACTTTGTACTGTATTTTGGCTGCTCATCTATTATTAGTCGTCCAACGTAATAATTTTTGAGACAATATATAATTAACCCCCTGGTTGTGTATTTTATTTTCAAGAAGACATTTTAATTATTTAGGGATTTTTTTTTTGGTTTCTCGCTCAATGTCTGAAACTCATATCGGAGTCTGACTAAATTTGAATCGCATCAAAAAGTTTCATATTAAGATATTAGAGATAAAACGCTCCCTAACAATTCGAAAAGTGACTTTCGACAATTTTTATTTTTTTTCCTGTTGTTGGCGAAGAATAATACTCCCTCTGTCTCAATTTATGTGACTTACTTTCATTTTTAGTCAGTCCCAAAAAGAATGTCATATTTCTATATTAAGTAACAATTTAACTATAAAATATCTATTTTACCCTTAATGAAATGATTTACAGCCTTACAAATTTCTATCATTCATTTTGAACCACAAGTTTTAAAAGTCTTCCTTTTATTCTTAAATTACATGTCTGAATTAAACTATCTCACATAAAATGAAACGGAGGGGGTAGAACTTTTTGGGGGCAAGAGCTTTTACCTTACGTGGTGGTGGGAGGTTTGACATGATGACTTACTTTTTGTTTCTTCCTACTTGTCATATTTCGAGAGTCGGATCGTATAAATTTTGATTAATATTTTAGTATTTGTTTATTATTTTCTTCGTCTCAATTTATATGATACTTTTCAGATTTCAAGATTTAAACACGTCTATTTTTAACCGTAAATTTTTAAATTTTTCATATATCTTTTAAATATTTTGAATTGTTAATTATTGTGACTTATAATAGTATTTTTTTTTATGTAGTTTACAAATATATAAATTTCATTTAAAAAACTTGAAGATTTCATATACAAATTCCTGATCAAACTTAAACTGTTTGACTCTCGAAAAAATGAAAAATGTCGTATAAATTGGGATAGCGGGAATATATTAATATGAGAAAGATTGCAACTTATTGTATATTTCATATAGTTTTCGAGCATCTAAATTTTAAATAATCTACTTTAAGCTTCGAAAATTAGTCAAATTGACTCTCGTAAAATGAATTGTGACCAGTAAAAAAAAGAAATATAAATAGCAAAAAATACAAAGGAAAAGGACATAAACCTAACTCTCTAATTCGAATCCTAATGGTTGTTAAATTAGTCAACTATGTTACTGAAGATGCTATAACTAATAAACCAAAAAACTAGTGGGGGTGGGTTAAATAGGATAACTAATTGATTACATATGATTGACCTTTATATAGGGAAAATCTACCACTATATTTGCTTGTAATTGTAAACTTGATCACTTATACTTTGACTATAGTGAATAATATAAAATGTTAATGGCATGATGGTTTATGACCTTGATCAAATGAATCACCATATTGTAGTCAATTTCCTCCACAATATTAACATAATAGAAAAGGATCATATTTTCATATCACACACTACATAACATCACTATTGTTATAATGAAAGGTAAAACTATGACACTAGAGAATTACGCTTTTCTCAATGAGTAATAGTGGCTTCATTCTCCTCAGATTTAGAAGATTTGGCTTTGGAGTCATCAAGATAATTCTGATAGACATAAGAAAGAAATCCCCAAACAGCAAGCAACAATGCAATGATTTTTTCACCATCCATTTTATCATGAAAGAAAATCACAGCAAGTACTGGCAAAGCAGGCAAACCCAAAGTACTTATCACATTTGTAAACAGAGAAGACACTTCAAATATCAATCCCAGCAAACCAATACAACAAATCTGCCAAAGCACAGCAGTCCAAATCAATGTCATCAAATACGAAATTTCACCCTTGTTAAAACCATTCATCTCTGCTGTCAAATGTCTTATTTCTCCGCTCGCGTATAGCCCCACAACACAAGCAGAACTTGCAATGAATGACGGAAAAAATTGCATTTTCAATATTGTGTCAAATGTCTCACTTTTGATCACTCTCTTGAAGGTTACTTCTAATAAAGAGAGGTATAACGCGTATGTTGCTGATGCAGCCACCGTGCATACAAATCCAATCACGTATTTCCCAGCTGATAATTTCGTACTAGTATCAGATTCAGAGTGAACTGCTAGTAGTGCAGCTGAGATTGTAACAATCACAACAGAGTTGAGTATTAAAGCTGTGAACTTTTGCGCGTTTAGTAGGAGCGAAAACAGGCAATTGAAGGCCAATTGTGATGCACAAATGAGGGAATAAGTTGAGACAGGAAGATATAATAGTCCATATGAATACATCAAATTGTCACCTGCTAACATTAGTCCAAAAAACAGATAGATGAGAAAAAGGGAAGATTTTGATGGCTTTTTGTTCGGTAAAGAGGCGGTATTTTTGGAAGATTTAAAGAGAAAAAACAGAGGAAACAAGATTGGGAAACCAGATGATTGAACAAATGTTGCCATCCATTTACTATTTCCACCTTCATCATAGTAAAATCTTCCTAAAAGTGTAGCTGCAGATTGGCCAACAAGTAGAAAAATGATGTATAAAAATATTCTAAACCACCATCCATAGTGTTTATTTGATCTTCTTGGAATTTGCTGTTGCTCATGATTTGTATTTGTATCATCATCTTCTGATATTTGCCTGCTTGATTCTTTGTACCATACACCACAAAATGAATAATTAGTACCAAAATAGTTATCTATTAATTTAATCGAACAGTTGAAAGTTCAGATAACCAACCAATTGAATTGGGGTGATTGATACTATAAAGAATCATAGGAACATACCCTATATACCTCTCCTCCTTTTCTTGTATTATTATATTTACCAAGAGAGAATCAAATTTTGATCATAAAAAAAGCTAAAAACGATGGGAAAAAACAACTTTTGAAAGGAAAAAAAAAGGGAAAAATAAGTGACAAACCTGGGATTTGTAGCTCCACTTGTTGAGTAGAGTTCTCCATGAATAAGTTAACACAGAGAGTGATAATAAAGCCCTGTTCTTCTTTAATAAAGAAAGCACAGAAACATCACGTACATTGCCGGAGTCAAAATTTCCACTAAGATGATTCAGAATATAAAGAAATATAACATATTAAAAAGCCAACAAGATTTATAATTTTTCGACGAAGGAAATTCAGATAAATCCGTGGTACTCCCAACTCCGTCCCCTTATCACGTATACAAAATATCAGAAAGTCCTACAAGTTGAAAATTATCTCTTTTAGAGCCAACTGTATTGGGCCTGTATGCCAACTTAGACTAATTTAAAAGGATGAAAAAGGCAAAAGTTTGACTTATTCACGATATACACCACGGGATCTATTTTGAGCAGCGCTATTCACATAATTTTCCTATATCTAAAACTTAAATTTGAGATCTCTGATTACGAATAAAACAATTTCATCACTATATCATAATTCATGTTGATACGAGATTGGCTCAAATGACGTAGTATTTCTTCACGATTACCTTATAATAATATAATACGTAATTTAAAAGGCAATTAATAGATACGGCCGCCATGTTCGTATTAGAAAATTTTACATCATGATCAAACGCTCTTTACTATAAAAAAAAAACACTCTTTATTCATCAAAATTCAAATTTGATGACATTTAATTAAAAATAAAAAATATTTATTGTCTCACCATCATCCTTACTTTACACACCACATGACTTTTTGTCTATGAGTATCCCCTCCGTTCATCTTTACTTGTTTATATTTAACTTTATATATCATTTAAGAAATAATAAATAGAAAAATAATTTTATTATATTATTTCTATTAATTATAAGTCACCTAAATATTAAAAAAAATAAAACATATTTAATAACAAAGGTAAACTAAACATAAAATGACAAATTATTTCTTAATTTTTCAAACTAGACAAATAAAGTAAGATATTGTTTTTACTTTTTAGTATATTTAACAAGTAGAGATGGAAAGGGAGTAATAAATAACCAAAGCAAACTTATCAAATATTGTCGTATAGGGTGGACATGGTATGATATGGTACGGTATTTAGAAATTCAGTACGGTAATTTTGATATTTGGTTTTTAAAACTATTATACCATTAACATACCAATTTAATTAGGTATCATTTGATATTTTGCGGTATGGTAAATCGATAATCATAATTTGTTCAACTGCGACTAATATATACTCGTATAATAGAGTATTATGACTTCGACTATTCAAAAAAAAAAATCCCAATTGTATCTTACTAACACATTACATATGTAGAAATAGGTATTCAAAAGAAAGTACAAACAACTTTTTTTGTCATTTCAATCAAAATAGAGTAGTCCAAGTTGCATATTTGTTAGTATTTTAATAATAATAT
>JAJONR010012463.1:0-28298 GCA_029582245.1 Solanum etuberosum | reverse complement strand
AAACTGTTTCCAAAAACATGTTTGACAAATGTAAAAGTAAACGCTATGGCTAAAATACCGGAGAAAAGATCAGTACCGACAAGAAAACAGTAAAGAACACTCATGTAAAAGAAATAACAACAGTAAACAATTTGAAGAATAAAATAGTGATAAAATTATAATAATACTGATATTGTTAAGAGGTGTATACAAACCTTGCCCCTACCTTGTGTGATTGTGTGAGGTAGATAGGTTGTTTCCGATAAACTCACAGCTCAAGAAAACTGTTTCCAAAAACATGTTTGACAAATGTAAAAGTAAACGCTATGGCTAAAATACCGGAGAAAAGATCAGTACCGACAAGAAAACAGTAAAGAACACTCATGTAAAAGAAATAACAACAGTAAACAATTTGAAGAATAAAATAGTGATAAAATTATAATAATACTGATATTGTTAAGAGGTGTATACAAACCTTGCCCCTACCTTGTGTGATTGTGTGAGGTAGATAGGTTGTTTCCGATAAACTCACAGCTCAAGAAAACTGTTTCCAAAAACATGTTTGACAAATGTAAAAGTAAACGCTATGGCTAAAATACCGGAGAAAAGATCAGTACCGACAAGAAAACAGTAAAGAACACTCATGTAAAAGAAATAACAACAGTAAACAATTTGAAGAATAAAATAGTGATAAAATTGTAATAATACTGATATTGTTAAGTAGAAGAAGGAACCCACAAGGTGCTCTAAGCTAAACCATGCTTTCCCTCAAGGTGCTCTTGTTCGACTACCTACTAATCCTCTACCCCAATTCTCAGCCACCATGCTTTCCTAGCAAGGATCATGTCCTCGGTGAGCTGAAGATGTGTCACGTCATGTTTTATCACCTCCCCACCCTTCCCTGGTCTACCTCTACCTCTCCGTAGACCTATCACATCCAAACTTAATTTTTTCTTTGTTTTAATTGAAACTTTAACAAGAGTTACTTCAAACACTTGCTCGGCTGAAATTATATATGGTTAATTGATGATCATAGTTTATATTAATCTTGTTTTCATTTGGAAAATGAATTAGGGTTACTTCATTGTCCTCCGGAAGATAATTAAATATTAGTCAGTCTAATTCTCATAGTTGGGTAGATTAAATTCTTGAAATCCTCCTTTATTTTTCTTTCCTCTTTGACCTCTCTTCTCTTTATAGGTTTATCTATTTGAATGAAGAGGAAGGAGGGAAAAATTAGAAGGAACTGGAAAAGGAGGGATTATGTCCTGTACTTATCATGGTTGTAAAGGATGAAGAACAAAGCACAGGATGAAACTTTATCAAAATAAAAAGAAAGACTTAATTTGCTCTATGCTTAAACAAAGTTGAATTTCAACTGCCTATAACCTGTGAAGTGTGGGCCTAACACCAGTATACCATTCCCGCTTAATTAAATAATTAATAGCAGTTCATTGTTTCCATGCCTCACATGAACTACCTTCTATTTGAATTCCTTGCATGTTAATAGAAAGTTCACATTGGTTCAACTAGCGGATCATCTAGCGGTGGTATTGTATTTATTGAATGTGTATAGAACATGGTTTTCTGATAAGTGTTCTTCAAAGAGAACAACACCCCCTGATGCAAACAGTTTGAGACTGAATTTAAGGTAAACTACCAGTAAGTGAAACTAAAAAGTCAGATTTAAAGTTATGTGCAAAAATATCTTAAAGATTTATGGTGGGAACTCTTTGTTGTGTTTACCAGGAACCATCCTTCAATGGAGATGTACTTATCTCGCTTGCGATATGATACTTTTTAGAGATAGATAGGACTGTAGGATTGGACTATTCAGAAGCTGACACTAGTTACTTTTTTTCCTTTCCAACTCAGCTTAGGCAGTTTATGATGTAATTCTGCTTGCTTTATTCTCATCAGAAGTCCATGATTTATGGGCTACAGAATTTACAAATGTTGCCCAAGGATTGTGCTTTCTTTCTTTGATGCTGAACTTCTCATTGTTACCACCTATATCCGTTGCCCTATTGATTCCATCCCTCTTTATCTTTCTTTTTTTGGTTTAGATGGTCTCATAATTAATGAGATATTTGTATTCATTAATCCATGTGTATTCATGTTATTTCACTCATTTTTGGCATGTATTGATTTGTTTGGTACGATGTTGGCATCTTTGTTCTTAGATGACCAAAGTTATCTGTTTATAGGCTGTAGTTTGTTGATGTTGTTGTACTTGTGAGGCTAAGCAGCTAATTTACTTTTTTAGTATTTGTTTGATGTAGTTTCTTAAAATGGTTCTGTTTGGGGATACAAGACACTGATTTCTCATTCATATGGCTCAATTATTAATTGTTTTTAATAATTTCTCTATTTAATCTTGCTGCAGTTAAAATCCATGTATGTTGTTGATCCAGATGCTTCGTAGCAGAACGGAAGCTATTAGTTACCAATGCTACAGGTCCTCTCAAATGTGAATGCACCTTATTACTATTGTCCACGGATACTGGCTTAACTGTAATGACTTGAATCCTTTAGTCGTTTTGTAAGTAAAACACTTTGTGTAGTTTATCAGAATGCTTATGAAGTTCTGGTTTTCAGTGTTATGATAAACTTGACCTTGCATAACAATTGTGTTATGCTAATTTAATCAGTTCTCTTTCTGCCCTTTAGTATTTTGACTATTGCTCCGTGCTATAGTGGTATGATGGAGCCACCAAGGCTTATTGACTATGGGATGATAATAAGTCTAGTGGGCACTCAAGAGTTGGCCTGTTTGGATGGGCTTAATTTTGAACTTGTTGGAGTGTTTGGTAAAGTTTAAAGACTAAAGTTTTTTATCATTGTTTTCGGCTCAACAGTTGTTTTGGTTTGATTAATTTGTTAACTTTTTTTTTTAATCATAAATAATTATTTTTGTTAATATAAATTAAACTCCAGCACTTAAAGAATACTTCTTAAATTCAGTCGATTCAAATAAGCTCAATATTTTTTTACTTATTTAATAAACACTAAAAAATAAATAAAAAATTCACTTGTTTTCAAGACAATACTTTTTAGAAAAACATTTTTCAGGCACCAAGCATTCTAAAGGAGAAGGTATTTTGATATACTTGTCAAGCATAAGCAAGTGTTTTTTTTTTTTTTTTTTTCTGTTAAAAGAGCTAGTTCTGCATCAATAGAAACAGAGATGGTTGCATTGTTGCTTGCACAAGATGCCACATAATAAAGTTATAAATCGAATTACATAAAGGTTTATTATGCTTTGTGAAAATTGTTAACAAATAGAGGGGGACTTGTCCATTCTACAAAAAAGTTGGTCCAATTACAGCTTTGACCTTCTTTGGCTAGCTAGTTGTTTGTCACCTTGCTTTTCTCTCGAAGCTCATGCTTGATTAGTGGGGATACCCATCCTGTGGAGCGACTCCGTTATGAAGTATGTTAATTATTACTTCGAGTGAACATAAGCAAGTTAAGCGTGCGTTTTTCAAGCGGTGCTTGCAGTTTTAATAACACTAATAGAGGAAGTTCATGCATTTAGATTGTAGTGTTTAAGTATTCAAGATTCACAACGTAAGGTTTTGTTTTAATTTAAATGTTGCTTGCTACACGACTTGCTATATAAGTTCAAGGAATACATGATAATATGTGGTTTTGTATTTCTTGATTCGAGTCCCCAAGTGTTAAAATTTGAGAATACACTAGCTGGCTTCCATTGTTACTACTTCTGAAAAAAGTGCCCGTATCTTGTAAGATCGAGTCTCTTTACTGAAAGACTAACGTGGGGACGAAGGACTGTTAGCTTTTCAACAAAACTAAGTTTTCACAGAGACTCAGAGTGATGTCAATATACTCAAGAAAAAATGGTTTCGAATTCGACCTCTCCTTATACCTTTCTAAAAGGGGGTCACGAAACTGAGAAGGAGAAAAATGCCTAATGCACTATTATTAGGTGAAGTACAAATATACACAACTATAACGTCCACACGTGACCTGCACATCAATCTAACCTTGTACGACTTTGCAATGAAGGAATTGCTAATAATTTTGAAGTATTCAAAGACAGTAATCTTCTGTTCTCTTTTAAATTTCCTTGCACTGACCAACAAAACCATACGTGCATATCACATATAGTGTCTTCCTTAATTGTACTTTTCATGATAAAGCATCTTTCATGAAAAATAATAATAATAGAAAAAATTACTTCTGTATCAAGAGCACCAGAAAAGTAAAACTATGAAATAACTACTTTGATCTGGAAGATAAGTGTACAAAATTCCAATATGAGGGGTGCAGGGAGAAGGTGGAAGGTGAGAGAGGCAATTTGAATGCTATAACTCAAACCATCAAGGAGAGCTCTGAAAAAGATGTCAGAAATATCCAACAGCCAGACGTTACAGAATTAAACTAAATTGTGAGGACTGTCATAGTTGATTCCTTCTATATCTCCATTTAGTTTCTCCTTCACACACCCTGCAGCTACACAAAAGAGTTTCAGTTGTCTTGTTGCAAAGCTCCACAATATACATTCTGAAGAAGAACAGGAATTAAAACAATACAAATAATTCACAGCCATTGAGTTGTAAAGGCATTTCACAATCCATGGAGCAGAACATCCAAAGCTGCAACAGGATCGGTATGATGAAAGAAAAAGACTAAAAATAGGTATCAAATAAGAAAAAACTAGATGAAGTTGACTATTGTCATTTCTTTCCATGTTGGGACAAACACAACAATACTTACGTTCGATGATATGTTGCCAAGACACTATGCTATTAATTTTGCACAGTTCAGTTTGTTGCACACAATGGGTGTGGCCTAGCGATCAGAAAGCTAGAATGGACCAAGAGTTACTAAGGTTCAAATCCAAGCAGGGACAATAATGGTATGTTATTTCTTCCTATGTGAGCCTTGGTGGACAGAAGTACTTGGTGGATTCAACGTGCCTGCCACCATCATCAAAATTTGCATATTCAATTTCTTTCATATTACACCTAGAAAAAGATCAGTTTTTTCTTCTTTATTCAATCAAATGATGACTAGAGGTTGGACGGATTATGACTTTTTTTTCACACGTCTTGGAGGGATTCATGACAAGGATATCTTTCCTTCCTGATAGCACCTTTCTACATACAATTTAATACATGAATATAAAGTTGGTTTTTTTGGTAAGAGTAGGGGAAAGGGTAAAGGACGAGGACAAGGAGTTCTCTACTCGTTGAAATTCTTTTGACAGCCCAGGGTCGGTATGTAATTGGGATCCATAAAGAAAAAGGATGAAGTATGTTTACCAATAAAGGTTATTATACTTCCTACAATCCCAAGAAAAGCATGGGATCAATTTTAGGTATTAGAATGAGACCTTTTCACAAAAGGAACTAGTAAATTAAAATGCATATTAAGAAAACAGTTTGGATATTAGAAAAATTCCTTACTTTTTTTTTTTTTTTTGATGACAAGGGAAACCCGCTACCCTTTGGGTGCGCACAGGGTAAAACCCCCGTTCCTATGCAATAGCTCGCAAACCACATAGGAGAGGTAACCCGCACTAGGCAAGCCCAATGCGACGAGCTCGACCCAGAAGGCAAACCCCTTGCTTTCGCTGGCAAGGGGTTTTGAACTTGAGACCTCCAACATGGAAGTCCCAAGCCCAAACCACTGGGACACCCCGAAGGGTAATTCCTTACTTTTTTTAAAAAGATATGTTTAAAACATTGTTTGGTTATACACTAATGACATTTTGGTTAGCTTTTGAAGATAAGTTTTTCAAGTTTGAAAATTTGGGACCAGTTTTTCCATGATTTGTTCTTTCCCACTCACAAAACTTCAAAAAAAATTCAAGTGAAACACATGTTCAAACACAACTTCAACTTCAAAATCTTTTCTTTTCAAGTTTCAACCAAATTATGTCCAAACGCTTACTAAAACTTACAGAAAATAGTGTCTTTTGTTTCTTCATACTCCTCTGTCCTAATTATAATGAAACACTACTTCCAGTAGCATCTAAATAATTGAGAGAATGTCTAACAGAGCTCATGATACTATTGAAATGAAGGTTATGCTGTCAATACGAAGATCAATCCACACAAAAAATGCATCACTTAGTTGAATAGGAACAACGATCATCATGTACCAGACTTCAAATGGTCAAATTTAACATACTTACATAGCACTAGATTTCCACACCCTTGAAAACGAACAGATAGCTGGACATATTTTGTGTATTCATGATAGAAAAATATGTTTTATGTCAGTCATAAAACTGGAATTATGCATAAAGGAAACTGCCCCTTTTTATTCGCAACCAACAAAAATCCTTCTGTTTTGTGAATAAACACCTATATTCACACTTGTAACACTAACTCCAAATCATAAATAAACTCGGTTCTTAACAGCATTTGGATCATTTTCCTTTCAAAATATATAAAAAACGTATTTGTGACACTAATTGATCTATCCACATGCATAAAAAAAATACTGTGAAAGAAGTCTATGGCATGAGATCCTTAGATGATGTAATTAACACCAAAACCTGAAACTGGTCAACCAGATCTAGCTAGATCCACATAAGAGAGCAGGAATTACCGATTAAGAAGCACCAACGATGATGTTGTTGATAGGAATGAAGATCAGTTTGACGAAAAATCCTACAAATCCCATCACAACGAAACCGATTGCAGTACGAGTAGCAACTTTGGTGAATTCTGCAGAAAAACGTTCGATTAAATTGAAGAACATATACAAATTTATGGATTGAATACACAAAGTAGAAGAGAAATGAAATTAGTACCTTTGCGATCTGGCTTGTGGCACCTCTTAACAAGCCTAACACTGTCTTTGGCGAAATCTCTAAGGGGATCGAAAACAGAATCGAGAGCATCCATTTTTGTTCAGACAAAAAAAGTTCCAATTACGATTTACGGTTCCAAAGAAATAATTTTATGGCACAAAGAGTTTCATTTTCATCCAACCCGCTATAAAGAATTTGGGCTATGCTGGGCCTTACAATTCAAATGGGCTTTTTTTCTATTACTGAGGGCCCATTCGACCTGATTTAAAACAGAAAGTCCTATTGCCCTAACAAGTAACAACTACCTTAATTACCTAAAAATATTCCTATAATATTTACAAATTCTTCCAATGGTTTAAAATAATTACACATTATCTCATCTATTAATGACTTCATATCAAATTTCAAGCTAGATACACATATATAGATGTATTTTTGCTATCAGATACACTATGAAATATATATACACAAGGAGAGAGGTGAGCGAAAGAAGAGAGAAGTGAACTAGATAGGAGGGAAGAGAACGAGAGAGTCGGTGTATTTCAGAATACATGTGAATCGCACTAGGTGTATGTACAAATACATGTGAGTTCACTTGTATATAGTGTATTTGGAACAAATTATACTTGATTTTGACCCCATATATCCGAGATTCATATAATTGGACATGTCAAATTCATGTATTTGAGGATCAAAATCTAACACGAACGGAAAGACACATAATTAGTGGAATCCGTGTTATTTATTTAAGAGGAATTAAAAAAATTGATCTTATCAAATGTATATAAGAAAATGATTTTTTAGATATGTTAGGTATAAAAGAAAGTTATTCTCTAAAAATACAAATCTCATAAAAAAAGTTATATAACAAAACAAAAAATTATAAATGACCTACGACATCATTTTTTCTTTATAATATCACAAAATATTTTTAAAATAAAAAAATAGTACTTTTTCTTGTATGTCTTACTTTAATTCTCAATCAATCTAAAAAGAATGATTTGAAAATTGAAAAATATTTAATGAGTTTATGAATAACATAAATCTCACTTTCTTTAAAAATAATTTGTAAACATTACAAAATGTTCTTATATTTTTTTAAATTCCGAATTTAGTTAAAGTACATTACATAAATTGCACTTAGGAGTAACTAGATTTTGTGTTTTTTCATTAACATAACACATGTCCTCACTTCGATTGAGTCAGTTTACTTACTGCTCGTGCTCTCTGTTTGTCTGCGGAAAAGCTCTAAAAAAATTCCCCAAAAGGGAGCAAAGCAGAATCTACGCTACTCTGTAAGCCTTTCTCTTCTCTTGATTCAAACATTTCTTCATCTTCTTTTATTTTCCACCAAATCGTTAAGATATTCAGAAAATATGGGGATTCACTGTGATTTTCTGACACTAGCTCAAGTTTTGTGTTGATTTTTGAGTAATTTTTGTGGGTTTTCTTCATTTTCAACAATACTGCTGTAATGCAGTTTGGTCGGCGAGTTATTTTTGGGTTTTAATATTTAAAAGTAGGCAAATCCGAAAAGCACTGTTTTTTTTTTTTTTAAAGATTAAGCTGATTTTAGCTCATTTTTGGTAGTAGAAAGTACAGAAAAGGTCAAATGCTTCTCTGATACTTCTTGCATGTGGAGTTCTTTTGTTTCTGTTTCGTGTTTGGGGTTTAGGGTTTAGAGGTGATTTGACTGAAATAAGAATATTACTGTGCTGAAATCCCTAAAAACAGTTGAAATGGATTTATGAGTTCTCTTGAATTGCAAAAGAAAAGAAAAGAAAATATTTTTATTTAAGGTAAGCTTATATTTTTTCACAAGATGTTGTAGGCATTTTATGGGTTTTTCAAGAGGTGAAAAAAAGAGATCTTTTAAGGGAGCTTATACATTTCATTTAACTTTTTGTTTTCTGAAATGTTGGTGAATGTCTTGGGTCTTTGAGGTTTTCAGTTTTTATGACTTGATGAGCAAATGCTAAGAGTAAATTCTGGTCAAGCTTGTTTTCCTGTTATCTCTTTTGGATCTCATAATAACTCGTAGGGATTTTGGAGTTTCTTATTATTTCTTTAGAAGGCATGACTAATGTTACATATACTCTGAAGAAGAATGTATCAGTGCATCCAATATTCACTGTGAATAGACAGTGATTCATTATCTTTTAAATGTAACATTACATATTTGAATGCTACATAAAACATACTCTAAGTCCCTGCCTTTCATAGTCTCTATATTTTTTTAGCTTTATCCTCTTTAGAAATAGCTCAATGGAGCGGAAGTGGGTTCTCAAAAACACAGTTTATTTTCGAGAGCAAATTGCACCAAGCAATTGCAGTTTTCACCTGATTGACATTTGTTTAGTCTTTTGTTTTGTTGCTTTGTTATTTTGTTTTTTTCTAATTAAAACTCATTTCTAGTTAGAAATGAAAGATCAAGCCTTTTCCTCCTTTTTTTCCTTTTTAGAGAAAATACTCATTTGGCCTACCTGGAAGGACAATATTTCGCAGTTTCAGCTGGGATATTTAAAGACTTTTAGCTGAGAGATCATGTTTGTGCATACCAGTACACGTTGGAATAAAGTTAAATATCGACTGATGCACTTTGATTTTGTGTTTGATGCAGGCGTTTCATTTAGATGACAATTTCTGATATCATGGAGGAAGTGGGATGTAGTAGTGGTAAAGAGAAGATATCTAATGGATCAGCAAGGATGGATTTTGATATTGATGATCTTTTTGAAGTAGATGATGATGATTGGGACGAGGACGAGGATGAAGATGAGGATGATAGCCATGATATGGTTTTAATTAAAGAGTTGGGTGAAAGTTTCTTGAAGAACTTCTGTAAAAAGGCATCAACTGGTTTTTTTGAGAAGTATGGTTTAATCAGTCACCAGATAAATTCATATAATGACTTCATCAACTATGGAATCCAAAGGGTGTTTGACTTGGTTGGGGAGATCCATGTTGAGCCAGGTTATGATCCATCAAAGAGAGGTGATGGTGATTGGAAGCATGCTTCTGTGAAGTTTGGGAAAGTAACCCTTGAGCGGCCGAAGTTTTGGGCGGGGGAGAAGTTTTCTGCGGACGGTGGGAAAGAGTACCTGGACTTGTTGCCACGGCATGCTCGCCTCCAGAACATGACATATTCTGCCAGGATTATGGTTGAGACTCATGTTCAGGTGAGTAAATGTTTTTTTTTGTCTAACATTCAAAAAATAAATATGATGTTTGCCTATAATCTATAGTTTTATGTGTATCAGATTCTTTCTGTTTATTTATATTCATTCATTTTTCTTATTATTCTCAATTTTGAATGGGCCAGATCGCGGGATTTCTACCTTTTTTGGTGTACTCCTTGTATACAGCTGACTCTTCTCCCTAACATTAATAAAAATTACTTTATCAATTATTATTTTTTTGAATTAGCAATGTTCTAAAATGATTACATTGTGTTGCTCTTCAGTAGACTAAGTTGTCAATCTTGTTGGTCTCTCTTGAACAGTTCTTTGTTAAATGCATTGCCCATCCGATGAAAAGTAAGTATATGGCCACTGAAATTTGAAATATAATCCCTTCTCACCCATGCAATGACAGCCTTTTCCAGTTAGCATTTATAACACACCCAACATGTCATTTATTTTCCTTTGTTAGTTTCTTATTCTTTTAATATATTTGGCTGTCCTTGTATATGATTTCAGGTGTATACAAAAAAGCTAGTTAGAAGTGACAAGTTCAAAACTGGCGTAGACCAGTTTGTTGACAAGGAGTGTGAAGTGGAAGACAAAAGGGATGTCTTGATTGGGAGAATCCCTGTGATGGTTAACTCAGAATTGTGCTGGATGAATGGTGTTGACAAGCCTGACTGTGAATTTGATCATGGGGGATACTTCATTGTCAAAGGGGCTGAAAAGGTAAGATCTTCCTGCTAGCACCTCACTCTCGACGCCTCCCTCTGTTCTACCTAAAGATGGCGTAGAAAACAAGGCTGGACAGTTGGTGTTAGTTAGTATAGTATTTAAGCCCTAATGAGTCTAGAGGGAAGATTAGAGAACCATTTTAGTACTCATAAAAAGAAGAAGATAACCATTTTACTACACATCAATCTAGCATAACTCAAAACGGTGGAATTTCACTTGTTAATGTTAGAATTTATGTTTCAAATAAAATATCTTTGTGTTAGTTGGACTGTGACACCTTATTCCTACAAGACAATATATTTGAGTGTTGGAATGAACTGAGTCCAATGGGGTGGAATGCATATAGATGATTTGTTTAGTCAAACCCAAAATTGATTTGTAGTGTTGTACTAGTAATTGTTGTTGCCTGAATAGGTGTGTATTTTGACAGATATTCTAACTTTGATAATTCAGATAATTGCGACAGTTGTGTCCATATAATGGAAGATGTGACAGAAGAGGATGAAAGAGAGGAGAAAATTTAACTTCATATTAGGCATTTAACTAAGCGATTGATTAAAATGATGCATAGTGTGAGGTAGATCTGAAGGTGCTAGCTACTTTTTGAGTTGGTTTATTTGTCTTAATTGATGATACTGTTGAATATTGATCTGATGAAGGTGAAGTTTATGTATTGCGTTGCATAATGTCCAGCAGTTTAGAGTTCGGACTGATGAAACAGTTTTGTAGCATGCATGAACCTTTAGGAGGAAAGACTGCCTCCATCATAATTTGATGTAATTGGGTATCACACACTATTAGTAAGATAAGAACTCTTATTTTGTAAGACAAGTTGCAAAAATATGCTAAGTTATTTTTCTTCTGTAAAAACGTCAACGGCAGTCTTGGAATAATATAAGAACCCTGTATTTTGTATAATGTGTTGAATTCGTGTAATCATGCTGCATGTTTGATACAAGTTGCACAAGTTCTTTTGTAGTATTGTTACCTTTGAAGAGTCTTTAGCTACTCTTTTATGCAGAAGTTCTTTCTCAAGCTTCAAGCTGAGTAATGCAATATTTTCCCTTGACTGACTACATAGTACTCCTTTGTCTCAAAAGAATGACAAAGTACACTTTTGGGGAGTCAAACAGTTTGTTTCTTGACTACAAAAAATTGTGGTTTGAGTACACATTATCTTGTTTTTTAATATGTAGGAGTAATAGTTATTTCAGTTAAAGAAAAAAGAATGGATACTTCTTTTCGAAAATTAAATGTGTCGGACTCTCGTACTCCGAATCCACCATTCTTTTCGGGATGTATGTAACTTTTGCATGCATTCTGCACTTGTGCTATTTACTATAGTGATATAGAATATTGTTTAATCTTTTTGGCCTTTTAGAAGTATATTTCCTATTGCAGTTCTTTATTGATTGACATCTCTTGCAATTTCCATTTCAGACCTTCATTGCACAAGAGCAGCTTTGTTTAAAAAGACTCTGGGTGTCAAACAATCCCACTTGGATGGTTGGATATCGCCCAGGTGAAAAAAGGAAGAGAGTCTACATTAAACTGACTGAGACCTTGAAGCTTGAGCACATTAAGGGAGGAGAAAAAGCCCTCAGTGTATACATCCTTGCAGAAATGCCAATTTGGGTCTTGTTTTTTGCTCTAGGTGTTTCCTCTGACAGGGAAGTAGTAAATTTAATTGATGTGGATATTGAAGATACTACTATCGTCAATATACTAGTAGCTTCCATCCATGAGGCTGATAAGAATTGTGAGGATTTCAGGAAGGGGAAAAAGGCTCTTGCTTATGTTGATAGACTTATTAAGAATTGTAAATTTCCACCTCAAGAATCTGTTGAGGAGTGCATAAATGCATACCTGTTCCCTAATCTTAGTGGTTTCAAGCAGAAGGCTCGCTTCCTTGGCTATATGGTAAAATGCCTCTTGCACTCTTTCATTGGTCGCAGAAAGGTTGACAACAGAGATGATTTTCGAAACAAGAGATTGGAGCTGGCTGGTGAGCTCCTAGAACGAGAGCTCAGGGCACACATTAAACATGCCGAGAGGCGTATGGTGAAGGCAATGCAAAGAGATCTTTATGGAGATCGACAAGTGCAGCCAATTGAGCATTACTTGGATGCATCAATAATTACCAATGGTCTCTCCAGGGCTTTTTCCACTGGGCATTGGTGTCACCCTTACAAGAGAATGGAGAGGGTTTCCGGTGTAGTTGCAACTCTTAGACGAACAAATCCATTGCAAATGACTGCTGATATGAGGAAATCGCGTCAGCAGGTTACATACACCGGGAAGGTTGGCGATGCTAGATACCCGTAAGTGTTTGTAAATTTATATTGACCATTGTTTTTATGCTTTCCATTAGCAAAAATGGTGACTTCATTTGTCTTGCTTCCTGATTGTTGCTCATTCTGTCGTAAGTTTTTGGTATTTTGTTTAACTTAAGTATGATAATTTAATGACTGGTATATAACTTATGTAGACATCCTTCACACTGGGGAAAGCTATGTTTTCTATCTACCCCAGATGGAGAAAATTGTGGCCTGGTGAAAAATTTGGCTAGTATGGGTCTTGTCAGCACAATTATTTTGAAACCATTTCTTGAGACATTGTTCCGGTGTGGGATGCAAAAGTTAGTAGACGATTGTGCCACCTCACTCCATGGAAAGCAAAAGGTACTACTTGATGGGGAGTGGGTTGGCGTATGTGAAGATTCTGCACTCTTCGTTTCAAAGCTAAGACGTAAGCGCCGCAGGAATGAAGTGCCACACCAGGTTGGCTCATGATCATTTTCATTTAATTATGTACAGTTGAATCATGGAACCTTGCTGTTGAATATTAATTTATATTGCAACGTTGATCATTGATCCACCAAAAGGATGGTTATAAAACGGTCATCCAAACATAGTAACTTGTGTTTTTCTCTTTTTCTTAAGTAGGATGTAAATCTTTTGTTATACTGTATTGGATGTACAATATCATGTAAGCGTCACTGGAATAAGGTCCCACATTAGCTTAACTCGCGATCATTTTGATTTAGTTATGTACATAGTTTAAGACTTAGAATATTTGTTTTTTGTGTGTGCACGCACGTATTTTGGGGGATAAAGGTGAATACTTGTTTATATCATAAGTATGATTATCAATTTTATCAAAAGGACAATTATCAAACTGTAAGCCGAATGTCTTGTCTCATGCTCTTTGCTTCTCAAGTTTATGTTATATTGTCACACCAGGTAACTTAAAATGTGAAATAAAGAATATAACTGATAGGAATAAATCGTCACACCAGGTAAGCAGTGATAATTTTCATTTAATTATGTACAGAAGTCATAAAACTTACTGTAAAGGCTGCTGCTTATATTGCAAATACATTCATTAAAGGCGATTATAAAACTATATACCAAATGTGAAGGACTAATCTTTTTCTCTTTGTTCCTGAAATGGACGTGATTTTTGTGGTATATATATCGACTGTAGTATAACTTTTGTATGCTGGTAAGTCCGAACCCTGAAGCTGCCAACAGTAGGTTGTGCCTCTTTCCTCCAATGGTGACCTGAAGTGGAGGGTCTACCATTAGAGCAACCCTCTCGTCATTGACATGTTACTTAAACGGAAATATATCTGATGTTTTCAGAATATATGGAATCCTTGAACTCTGTCATTACTCTTCTGTGATTCTTTTTCCTTTTGGGAAATATTTCATTTTTTTTAATGGTTGGTGCCCGAGCTAGCTTGTGTGCACCGCGGCTAATCCACCGGGTACTTACTACCTCCTACCAGCACACACACCATTAACTCTGCCCACCAAGCCTCAGGTAGATGGGGGAGAAAATCACATTTTGGAAAATATCTCTTTGCAATGCGCAGAAATTCAGACTAACCAAATAAAAATTATACTAACATTTTAAAATTTTGAAGGATTCAGACAATAAAATTAAATCCAAGAGTTCTCTATGATATGACCTTTATCACAGATTTGGCAGAACAATAAAATTAAATCCAAAAGTTCTCTATTAAATAACCTTTATCACAAATTTGGCAACTGATTTGATGTTTCCATGCGAGTTAAATTCATGGAAGTTGATGTAGCTTCTTGACTAAGGAAATTTGACCCAGTACCTTTTTCATTAGCACTGGATGTGCTGCGGAAGTCTCTCTTTTTTACATGGATATTAAAATTCAGTCTAGTATATTGTTTTTTCAGAAGACGTTGTATATTGTCATATAAGATCTGTAAATTTGATACTCATACACTGAACAATCTTAAATATTCTTCTAGGTTGAAGTTAAGAGAGATGAGCTGCAGGGTGAAGTTCGCATATTTTCTGATCCTGGAAGGATTCTGCGTCCTCTTCTTGTTGTTTCAAATCTAAAGAAAATCAAAGCTTTGAAAGGGGGAGATTATGGCTTTCAATCTCTTCTGGACAATGGGATTATTGAGCTTATAGGACCTGAAGAAGAAGAAGACTGTCGAACTGCATGGGGAGTTGAGTACATCTTAAAAGCAGATAAAGAGAACCCACCCGCTAAGTATACTCATTGTGAGTTGGACATGTCATTCCTATTAGGCTTGAGCTGTGGTATTATCCCATTTGCAAACCATGATCATGCTAGGAGGGTCCTCTATCAATCTGAGAAGCACTCTCAGCAGGCAATTGGGTTTTCAACAGTGAATCCAAACAATAGAGTTGATACAAATACCCATCAATTGTATTATCCTCAGAGGCCACTTTTCCGGACAATGTTGGCAGATTCCCTTGGGAAACCAAAATGTGCTCAGTACCAGAAAGGAATGCTTCCACGGCCTGAATACTTCAATGGGCAATGTGCAATTGTCGCAGTAAATGTTCACCTTGGCTATAACCAAGAAGATTCATTGGTCATGAATCGTGCTTCACTGGAGCGCGGAATGTTTCGATCTGAGCATGTTAGGAGCTATAAGGCTGAGGTCGACAATAAGGAAGCAATGTCTAAGAAGCTAAAGATTGAGGACTCTGTCAACTTTGGGAAAACCCAGAGTAAAATTGGACGAGTGGACAGCCTAGATGATGATGGTTTTCCATTCATTGGGGCAAATCTCCAGAGTGGAGATATCATAATCGGGAAATTTGCTGAATCAGGGGCTGATCACAGTGTCAAGCTGAAGCATACGGAAAGGGGCATGGTTCAGAAGGTTTTGCTCTCTGCTAATGATGAAGGGAAGAATTTTGCTGTTGTATCTCTCAGACAAGTAAGATATACATGTGTGTATATATATATATATGAAATGCTTCTACTTATATGACTGTATTTCTATGCAACTTTTGCTGTTGCATCTCTCAAACAAGTTAAAGTGCTTTAAGATGCAGGTTTATGAGAAACATTTCTTTATTAAAAAGACCATATTAAGTCTTTGGAGAACTGTTTGCAGGCAGTTTGGCAAGCTTCTTAAAGTATTTGCACTTCATGGGATACAACGTCTCCTATTCATAGATCTGCACCCGCCATTATACAGTTGGATGCAAAATTATCTATTTTTGAAATAGGAATTATAGTAGATCTTTTAGCCCCTTACCGCCCTTGAGGAATAAATGCACTATTCAGGGGCACTGGAGTGGGTAAAACAGTACTCATTATGGAATTGATAGACAATATTCTAAAGAACTTCATAAGTTCTGAAAAATTGAAGATACAGATCAAGAAATTGAATTTCAATCATTATGATAAAAGGAGAACAGATGCTATGTACTGTGTACATAAAGACCATATATAGCTTCACGTGCCTTGAATGCTTGAACCATCCTATTAATGAACACATTGAAAGACCAGCCACTGAACTGAAGAAAAGCTGATTTGTCTAAAAGTAGCACTACTAGACTATCCTAAAGCTTCAAAACTACAAGCCATACTACTAGACTATGTTAAAGATTCAAAACTACTAGCCATCGTAGAATGTTAGCAAGAAATCCTAATCACATATTTGTGTTTTACTTATGGTGTAAATTGGAACATGTAAATGAGGTTGAATCAGTGCTACAGATTTCAGAATCCCTACAGGACTAGATAGGGAATACTTTTGCTGTTTTGCTTTGACGAGTACAGTTCATATAGCACATCCTTAATGTTACTCTTATGTATAAAATTACTTTACTTTCTTAAAAAAAATGTTAGCAAAGATAGCTGTTAGCGGTAAGCATTATGTTTCTGTGTTATGATTCAAATATACATGTGTGAAAAAGTTGGTCACCTCATATTCATCTTTATGTTTCTTCCACTATCCTTCCTCGAGAGTACCTGGAAGACACTGTATAGATAATTCTAATTCCCTTTAAATGATTCCAGTAATCTTGTACATTGTGTGCAGGTTCGTTCTCCATGTCTTGGAGACAAGTTCTCCAGCATGCATGGACAAAAGGGTGTCCTTGGATTTCTGGAATCTCAGGAAAACTTCCCTTTTACAGTTCAGGGGATTGTTCCAGATATTGTAATCAATCCCCATGCATTTCCTTCAAGGCAAACCCCTGGTCAGCTGCTAGAAGCCGCTCTGGGGAAGGGCATTGCCCTAGGCGGTGGTCAAAAATATGCCACTCCCTTCTCCACTTTATCAGTTGATGCCATAATGGAGCAGCTTCAGGGGTAAGATATCTGAAAGCTGTATCGTTTTTCATAATTCCACGCCCTTGTGCCAACCAGTTAAGCTGTGTTTGTTTTGTTGTAGTCAATTGTGAATTCTGGTGATTTGTCATTGACTATTAAATGCTATATGACCTGCAGGCGAGGATTCACGAGATGGGGAAATGAGAGAGTTTACAACGGTCGGACGGGTGAAATGGTTCATTCCCTGATTTTCATGGGCCCAACATTCTACCAACGCCTGATCCATATGGCTGAAGACAAGGTGAAATTCCGTAACACTGGACCTGTCCATCCCCTTACTCGCCAACCTGTGGCAGACAGAAAACGCTTTGGTGGAATTAAGTTTGGTGAAATGGAGCGCGACTGTCTTATAGCTCATGGTGCTGCAGCAAATCTGCATGAACGCCTTTTCACACTCAGTGACTCTTCCCAGATGCACATATGTGGTAAGTGCAAGAACATGGCAAATGTAATCCAGAGAACTGTGCAAGGTGGTAAGGTAAGGGGTCCGTTTTGCCGGTTCTGTGAATCAGTCGAAGATATAGTGAAAGTTAATGTGCCATATGGTGCAAAGTTGTTGTGCCAGGAGCTCTTCAGCATGGGCATATCTCTCAAGTTTGACACTGAGATTTGCTAATTCCTGATTAAGTTTCATCTTCAAGATTATACTGATGATGCTGACATGTTGGTGATGGGAAAAAACTAATCTCTTGTATCTGTACCTTATTAGTTATCAGGTTGTGTCTCACACTGTTTTCTGTAGATATCTCTCGTGTTGATGGGAAAAGTAACTCGACTCTTGTATTTAAACCTTGTTGGTTATCAAGTTTGAAAAGGTGTGTGTTTCGTTTAGACATTCTCTCTCTCGTGCGTGTGCACGCGATACACACATACATGCTGAATTGTTGTTGTAGATTTAAGTCTGCTCTTTTGATGGGAAAATATTGGCATTTGATCTTTCCTTGTTAACAAGCAGTAGATGACCCTTGCTCTGTTAGGGGATTGATTTCAGTTCAAAAGGGTAAACATGTGATAGAAATAAGAAGTAGCAAGTATGCTATGGTCATCATTAATGTCATACTTGTCTTGAGAAAAAAGAGGTATACCTTTGACATATCACTTGTCTTGTTTGGTTTAAGATTAAAATTGTTTCTTGACTATAACAAATAGATTTGATTGAATATGTAGCTCTATTGAAGTAATAATTAGTTATTACCTCTAAAAGTGATAGAAGAAAGAAGTGTATGAAGTAAGTAGTACAGAATAGCCAAACGCTGATAGAGATTGAGGTACTGATTAGTTAGAAACACTTGCTGAATTTCAGGTAAAATAATCCAAACCAACAAGAGATCCACCCATTTATTAACTTAGTTCAGCCAAGTAATCTTTGGACTGATTGATGACCCGCTCAGTTTTTAACTCAGCTGCTCATTGTACTGGAGGGGGTGGGTGAAATGGAGGCTCGCATTAGGGGTATTGTGTGATAACAATGTAGGGTTAAAAGAAGCTCTATAAAGCGGTGGTTAAACCTACACTCTTGTATAGTGCAGTGTGCTTGCCCGTCAAGACCGCACACCTTCTGAACATGAAGGTAGCAGAGATGAAAATGCTCAGTTGTGCAGGCAAGAGATGACCATAGATAGGAAGGTTTGGAGGTCGAGAATTAGAGTAGAAGGATAAAGGGTAGCGTGTGTTGTACTATTTTTACGAGCTAGTCTCCTATTCTCTTTATTTAGTATTCACGTAGTATCTTGTTCTTCATCTTTACTAGTACCCATCACTTCAATTGCATTTTTTATCTTGCTATTGTCGTTATTTTCCTTTCTATCCTTCTTTGATTGCACTTTTTGAGCCGAGGATCTATTGAATACAACTTTTCTATCCCACAAAGGTAGGGACAAGGTTTGCAGACATCTTATTCTCCCCAGAACCACTTGTGAGATTACATCGGGACATTGTTGTATATTTTTACTTTACTTGTCTGAATTCAGTCCACCAATTTGACATCCCTAATTTCTTGTGTACCATATCCTCCTCCTCCTCCATTTTGGAAATGTATATACTATTTAACATTCAAATGGAGAGATTCAACCTTAAGATGGAAATGATTAATGAGTAGGCTTCCTTGAGTTTAACATGTATAGAAGGGAACTAATTTACGAAGAGATAATTAAGATGTGTTCTCAAGATAATTAAGGGAAGATATATAATAATGAAATAACATAAGCTGTATGCCTAGATCTAATAGAAAAAAAAAAGAATTTCTTCTACAATAGCAGACTAAAAATGTTCAATTATGCAGGACAAAAAGTAGTGGCATTTGGTTTTGCTATTATGTTAAAATCCCAGAATTTCCCTTTAGAAGAAACCAAATTAGTGTCACATAAGAATTCCCAAGAAAACCACTTCTCAATCATTCTATCAACATCATGTACCAATACATGAGTCCCATTCTTGTTCTTGCTTCTTCTTGCTAGTACACCAGCAATATATATTGCAGCCATTCTTCCTGGTGATTCCGGTTTATCGCCTTCTGGTCCATCAACAATCACCAAATCCCACTTCACTTCATACACTTCCTTAGGAACATTTGTGACAAGTGACATAAATTTGCACTTTCTTGATGAATTACTATCCACATCATGTTTTGAACTACTAGCAGTAGCTGAAATGTAGCAGTCTTTCTGGTTTTGTCTAGCATGTTTTAAAATCTTGTATGCATCTCTAGCAACTGTTTGATACTCGACTCTGTGAATTCGAGTACTATTAGCATTACTCGTGGAGTTATAAAGTTTGATCTTCGCGGAGTTGTCCTCAAGAAAGACAGTGAATCCACCCCTATTGATTGTCGAAATTTGAGAAGAGTATTGTGTTTCAAGCCCGAAAACAAGAATTTTGCAGGGGGATTTTCGCGATACAAGATCATAGAGAAAGTTGATTTCTTTCTCCACGAGGCGATTGTGGCTGTGTTCAACTAGAGACAAGGCAGAGAAAATCGGAGAGGAATACGAAGTAATAACAGAAATCTTGACAAGTCTGAGTATGGAAGCAAATGATAAAATGAAAACAAGAAGTGGAATGATATTTCTTTTTGTAAATTTCATAGCTATGTAGTATTTGTGTAAAAGTGTCTTTTTTAGACGAGTTTTTGGTGAGAAAAGAAGCAGAGGAAAAGCAATTTCAGAAGGGGGCATTGTGTTCTTTTCTTATGTCACTATTTTCTACCTAAAGGGAGACTTATAATAATTTGTTGTGACATGTGTTAATTTCCTTTCAAAATTTTCTTGAGTGAAGAAGAAGTAATGGTATTTTCCTTTACTTTGAAGCATTTGCATTTTTTCTTTTATTTTTTGATTGAGTTGTCACAATTTTCAACTGTATTTCTTAAGTTGAATATTTTTTGGTAACTGTTGTAAGTGATGTAGGTGTGATTAATCATTGTGAATGATGGGTGCTCTTTTTTTTAAAGAAGTTGGACACCAAATTTCGTCTGCTTTTGCATTTATTTGTTGGGGGTCTTTAATATATATACCCCTCATAACAAATAATTTTTTCGCGGACATGAATTTATATTTTCGTATCATAATATCCCACAAGTTATGCTTGAGCATAACTTCAATTTCTAAAGACTTATGTCTCACTAGACATAAGTTCGATTGTTTAAGGACAAAAATTAAAGATCAACGCATTTGAATTTGAAGGGCAATTTTATAATAAGAAAAAACTTGCTTCTAGGTACTGTTTTTGTCATCGTTTGGTGAACATGAGTGATATTGAAGAACGTATCTATTATTTTTATATGAACAAGCATCTTACATTGCATGTTGTCTCCAAATTTATTTTAAAAACAGAGTACAGTACCAAACACCAGTTCAACCAAGTATATCCATCTGTCAACAATTTCAACCAAACACTAGAAAATGATTCTAGCAAACAAAATATATTTTTTTGCTATACCAACACACCCTAGGTTCATATTCTTAACATACTTTTATTACCAATAATTAGAGAAACACAACTTCAAAGCTGAGACGACAACGGAGAATCACAAAGTACCACAAGTCAGTATAATTATAGAACATCCACAAAGCCCCGTCGAATGTGAAGGTTATTATTAGAAAAAAAGATTTCATTGAACATGTTATTGAGTTGAGTGAGAAGTCCCTTTCTTTTCCCATTACTGGACCCGGAAATCGCATAAATTGCTTAATTCAGGATTTCATGCCAACTTGTGTTTTTGCTCAACGACATTGGAGACCGTTTTCAGGCATAGATACATGATATGTATTGATGATTGGTGAATGAATAGAACAATGTGTTTGGCTTTAGAATTATGACACATGGAGTGTACTTATATTCCTCTAACCAAACACCAAAATGTTCATGCAGTAGTACCAAAATTACTTCTTGGTACTATGAGAACACCAAAATTTCAATTTGAAGACGAATAATACCATTTAAAGTAAAACGAATGGAAGAGAAAAGTGCCTAAAGATGTCATGAAATAAGTACGAGGGGCTCGGCAAGTACAAGCTCATCAACAACTAGATATCCGAAGAACCAAGTCAGTATCTATAACAACGACAAGACTTGCATATTATTTGCTTCCAACTTGACATATAATGAATAGCAACAGTAGCAGCTGCATTAAAATAAGAACCTCGACATCTTTCTGCTCGTTGTGAGAAAGAGGGTAAAGAAAATGAAGGTGGAGATACTATCTATTCCTAGAGGACTACTCCATCCTCGTTACATCTCAAAACTCATGTATAACTAAAGAGACCTATACTCATTGTACAAACCTCCAGGGTGTCATGGCAAACCACAAAGAGAGGCGACTGACCTGGGCCTGAGGAGATCACACTTAAGAACTTCTTCCTTAAGACATCAATGTACAATATGAACAACTTTTACATGAAATAACTCAAGGACTTCTTCCTTCTAGAGCCCCCCTCTCCATACAGTTCATTCCACTGAAGAAGCTCCGTCATATTTATGGATTCCGATGAAACACTTGCACAAACCTGAAATAAACACCAAGCACATGAATTCTCAGCATTCAGATGCAGCAAAATAAAGAGTGAGCTTAAAGACTTTTGTCAACTCACCCGCTCATGAGCATTTTTGAAGTCGTCCATGTTCAAAGGCCGTATGTCTGCACCGCCGCATGGTGTTGGCGTAGGTTTACCTTCTGCCAAAGCTGCAGCATGTTCCTAAAATCAACTCCAAGCATGAGATTCTAGTAGTAGCAAGTCTATTAAGTGGGTAAGTTTTATAAATAGCAGATCAAGTGCACATCAGGAGCACTCTACAACAACAGCATACCCACTGTGATCTACACAAGTGGGGTCTAGGGAGGGTGAGGTGTACGCAGACCACCCCTACCTCATGAGAGGTAGAGAAGTTGTTTCTGATAGACCCTCGATTCAAGAAAAGTGATTTCAAAAACAGGTTTGACAAATACAAGGGTAAAAGTTATTGCAAAATACTTGTAAAAAGGGAAGTACTGACGGGAAAAAATAGTAAAAGAAACAACAATGATAGAATAATAATACAATGAAGAGAGATATAATAATAGAACAATAATAATAATGATACTGATAATTCCAACGACACTCTCCCTCGAGAAAGAGCAAAAATCGTTCGACTACCTACTAACCATCTACTCTAATCCTCGACCTTCACATGCTTTCCTATTTAGGGTCATGTCTTTGATGAACTGGAAATGTGTCATGTCATGTCTAATTACCTCTCCCAAACTCTTCATCGGTCTAATTACCTCTCCCCAACTCTTCCTCGGTCTACCTCTACATCTACTTAGCCTTATCATTGTCAACCTCCACCTCCTCACCCGAGTGTCAGTGCTCCTCCTTTTTATATGTCCAAACAATCTTGGTCTCGCTTCTCACATCTTGTCCACCACTCAGGCCACCCCAACCTTGTCCCGTATCTTTGTTTCTAATCTTATTTCTCCAAGTGTGCCCGAATATCCATCTAAGCATCCTCATCTCTGCTTCATTCATTTTCTAAATGAGTGAATTCTTGACTGGTCCCATAAAACATAGCTGGTCTAACACCACTCCATAAAACTTACCTTTTAAGTCTCGATAGAACATTCTTATCACAAAGGACGCCAAATGTGAGCATCCATTTCATCCACCTCGCTCCAATATGATATGTCACATCATCATCAATCTCCTCATTTCCTTGAATTATCAACCTAAGATACTTGAAGCTTCATCTATTGGGGATGGCCCGTGCATCAATCGTCTCTTCCACAGTTGTCATGTGTGGTGCATCACTCAACTTGCACTCCATGTACTTTCTCTTAGTCCTGATCAACCTAAAACTTTTAGACTTTCGGGTCTATCTCCAAACCTCCCATCTATCACTAACTCTGCCCCATGTCTCGTCTATCAAGCAGCACTAAGACAAATAAAAACAAGCTAAGCCCTAATCCATGGTGTATCCCCATCTCGATTAGAAGTGTTCTGAATCCCCTCACACCGTTCTCACTCGAATTTTGGCTCCATCGTACATGACCTTAATCTCTTTGATACATCTCTAGACTCCAAGCATCTCCATAAAAACTCCATATGGACTTCGTCATATGTCTTTTCTAAGTCAATGAACACCATATGTAAATCTCTTTTCCTATCCCGATACTACTCTAACAATCTCCTTTATGACATCCATGTACTTGAGATGGATCTGGTTTATTTCCATCACACAACCCCTCTCCCCACCCACCCCTACCTTAACAAAACTAGAGTCTTCACTCCAAGAAACATTGGGGAAGATAAGTTTCTACAATCAAGGTGAAGATAACCAACACAATTTGGTTTTTAACTTCAAAATCTCAAGCTTGAATTCTTTCTTGGATCTTCCTATACCTCTCATCTCATGGCTTCTTTGACGAGAGCCACATTTTTACATTTCTCATTTGAGAAATCATATGCTTGCAAAGCACGGATGGCCGACTAGTTCCTATCTAAAAAAGCACATTCGACAAACCGTTTTTTTTTAGCTTTCTTCAGACTTGCGAGATCCAACAAGTTCATCTATTGGCATAGTGCCTAAGTCCCTGTTCTTTCAATTCTCTTTCTAGTATGGTTCTCCATAACGTCCAGCTTAGTCGCCTAAGTAGGCGATAGATGAGCCTCCAGAATAGTGGCTTTCTGTTGAGGGAGATAGCGGAAGGTGCTAGACATACTCTTATTTAAACCAATTCTTCAATAACAACCACATTAAACAGTGACCCAAAGATGGTAGAGTGTATGTGATGCACAAATTATGTTTCGCCGCGTAATTTTAGTTTTTAATACTATTTTTTGTTCTTTTTTCTCCATACCAGCTACCAGCACTAAACCACAACTCCACTCATCTTCCACAAATTCTGAACAAAACTCCAGCCTTCTTAAACTATGAAATAAACTTAAATTCTTAACAAAATTCCAACCACCTTCAATCCCATTTTCCAAGTAACACCATCAATTGCCAACCACTTCTCCACCTCCCTCAATGGTGTGGATTCATGCCAAAAGATTTCTTCTTCCCCCCATAGCCGATGGCCACCAGGCTACCAGTGTGACAACACCCTTCCTCACATTTCCGTATATGGGGTTGCATGTGTACTTTCAAGTGTATTGAAGGTTGTTGCAGATTGATGGTTTTAAGATGGTAGGTTCTGAGAGGGAAGTGGGTTACAGAAACAAAAGAGAAGGCGCCAGAGAAGTATTTCTGGCAGCAAATGTTGAAAATTCAAAAAGGAAGAGCACTCTCAATCAATCAAATTCTCTCGAGGACAAGTGGAAGAAAGTATTCTTCTTCACTTCTTCCAGCTTGGCTTGAATAAAATAATTACATTACCCAAGTATTTCCAGGTATCATAATTTAACTTCAGACTTCTCCATTCCTAAACGTTAAATCCTAATACATGAATTAGGAAAATCTATGTACTTGAGATGGATCTAGTTTAGTTTTCCAACAATACTTCCCAAGTGACTCCTAACTTGTGCTTACAAACACAATTAAAAATTAGGTGAAGTATTTCTGGAACTACCTAAGGGAAGCCTATTCATTATCTTGAACTATTTGCCAGTGTATGACTATCTAAGAAGAAGCATTTTCCCCAAATTCTAGAACTAATTCCACATCCTGAGATCCTCTACATTTATGTTGATGTACCTACAACCTGTTCCCTCATGATTGCGATGCTTTCACAAAGTCCTCTCAAGCACGTAATAATTAAAGAAAGTAAATTGACACATCCAAACCGCAGCACTCACAATATCTATTAAAGAAGCAATGCATATGTTCTCTAATAATAAAGGAGTACACACACAAACATCTAATAACAAACCCTGTACCTTTTTTTCTTTTTCTAGGATTTCTCTAATGGGTTGATATGCTGCTGTAACACAAAGATTCTGCAAAATACCGGACTTAAGTCAGCCTCTGCAAACATCATAACAAGCAAAGGAATTTGTCACGCAACAATGAAGTAGCAAAGACACCTTAAGATCACTTCCGGAATATCCATCAGTCATACTAGCAACTGCATCCAGATCAACATCTGTAGACAAGTCTTCTTTTGAAAGTATCACTTTTAGAATTTTCGCTCTATTTGGAGCATCTGGTAAATTGACCATCAGCCTGTTCATAAAATGTCATGATAAGAACATTGAAACCAACTGATGAAATTTTCCTAATTCATTGGTAGCAAATTACTGGTTCTTCTTTTACCTACGCGGCAGTCGCCTTATGACAGCCTCATCAAGATCAAATGGTCTGTTTGTTGCTGCAAGTACCAATACTCGTTCAGTATCTTTTGTACGCAATCCATCCCAATTCACCATGAATTCATTTTTCATTTTACGCATGGCCTCATGTTCTCCTGGATTTTCCCGTCGTCCCAGCATGCTATCAACCTTAGGTAGATCACATCAGAGAAAGGGAGAGTGAGAATTAGAAAATGCATAGCATAAAACAGAAAAGAATAAAAACATCAGTAAGAGTTCTAGGAAGCATACTTCATCCACAAAAACGACACTCGGAGCAATTTTACTAGCCAGGGAGAAGACAGCTTTCACATATTTCTCACCCTCGCCAAACCACTGCAGCATGGAAAACAACAGTAAGATTTATACATGACAAGAAGCATAGATGAACACATACACGATAGGAACAGTCTGACAAGTTCCAAATGAAGCAAACCTTTGAAGTGATACTTGACATTGAAATATTGATAAAGTTTGCACCGGCTTCAGTGGCAACTGCTTTCGCAAGCATGGTTTTCCCAGTTCCAGGGGGTCCAAATAGAAGTATTCCCTTGCATGGCTGCAAAGTAAGCATTTGAAAAACAACATTCTTAAGTAAAAAAACTTGGGCAATCACAAATGAGACTTATATGAGATATACATGTCTGATACCAAGAAGAATACTTAGTGAAGCCAAATAAGATAGCATTAGGAACAAAAAGCTTTTCTGTTACCCCCACCAAAGAGAGCATTTAAATACAAGAACCTTCTCTAGTGTCACATAATACTTTTATAGATGTGATAATCCATATCAAAGATCTCTAAAGATCAAGAGACTGGGAATATGCAACATATTGATATAGGAAGGTGACAGATAAATAGAAAGGGAACCTTTTTTTCAATCAAGATATACAAGAAACTTCATAATCAAATTCAAGAAGCAAAGGAGCTGAAGAAGCAAAACGAGGAGTGAGAAAACTTACAAGATTGTCTTTATGTTTATCTTTACAGTAGCTATCAAAATAAAGCAGCCACACTAAACACTTGATGAATATTCTAATTCGCAACTTAAAAACCTCATCCGAACTAGTACCATAGTGCCCAGAGAACTCAGTTTACTGACCTCAAAATAACAATTCACTACAAGTTAAACTAACAGTCATCTTCTTCTCATTTTACATTTTGTCAGGCACAATAACAAATCGATAAAAAGAGTGGACAGAAACGAGTAAGACCATTTGTGCTAACTGTTAGATCCTTGAACAAAAGGTCAAACACTACTAAACAAAAAAATATGGTTTCACTTATAGACAACCATGTAAACAAGCAAGAACTGAAGATGAAAACCTTGGTTAGTTGACCCTTGCAGAAGAGTTCAGGTCTTTGTAAAGGAAGCATGACCAGCTCTTTTAATGTATCCTTGACATTCTCAAGCGCACCAATATCATCAAATGTTACTCCAATATCACTGGGGGGGATAACATCGGCCAGAAGTCTCTTTTCAAATTCATTCTCAGTCACAATATCCTGTGTCAGACAAACGATTTGTTCACAAATTCATATGCCAAAAAACTCCCACAGTCATGTTAGGATAGCATCTCATGAAAATATAAGTTAAGCAAACCACCAGAAAGAAGGTATCACCTTAAGTGACTTCTTCAAGCTCTTGCTTTCATTTTGCATAGCTTGTAGAATTTCCAATCCATATTGAATGCTGTTAGATTGAAAAGATAAAAAACAACTCTTCAATACCACAAATATTACAGCTCAGCAAGCCGCATATAGTCTCAACTGCTGCTGCTACTTCTATTACCTCAGAGGAGACAAAACAAGCCTCACGTCAGGATTTGCAGCAGGGTCCTGCATCAAATGATGGCTCAAGGCCCATCCAACCACCTTCTCTGCACCTTCAAAGCACCAAAAGAAAGAGAAGAAACACTATATAACTTGTCCTTTTGCAGCAAAAAAAAAAACAGTTTTTTTCATTTAGCCATTTAGTGAAAAACATATGTTGACTTGAACAGAATACAATGTGAGAAAGAAGTTGCTTACTTTCAACAGAAAAAGTCTGGTCTTTGATGCACAAAGTGTCAAGTCCATCACAGTCTAATCCATTCCGATTAAGAACCTATACCCAAAAAAAAAAAAAAAAAAAAAACGGTGGGGGGGAATCAACCAACAAGAGAAATAAGTAAAAAGAATCATGTTTTTTTTCAATTTATCTATTCACC